>JABUOV010000091.1:90000-92500 GCA_025617405.1 Perca schrenkii
ACGCTGCCTTGTTCTCAGCCTTCTGTAGAGAGTCTATACCCACGCTGCCTTGTTCTCAGCCTTCTGTAGAGAGTCTATACCCACGCTGCCTTGTTCTCAGCCTTCTGTAGAGAGTCTATACCCACGCTGCCTTGTTCTCAGCGTGCTGTAGAGAGTCTTTACCCACGCTGCCTTGTTCTCAGCCTTCTGTAGAGAGTCTTTACCCACGCTGCCTTGTTCTCAGCCTTCTGTAGAGAGTCTATACCCATGCTGCCTTGTTTTCAGCGTGCTGTAGAGAGTCTATACCCACGCTGCCTTGTTCTCAGCGTGCTGTACAGCACACACACAACTTTTTTGCGCTTTTATTTATGCTTTTTGACACTTGATTTGACTTCTTTTTTTTACATTCAGGGTTAACCCTAAACCTAAGACCAGAATGCACCTGAACACACCACCCTGTAAGACCAGAATGCACCTGAACACACCTCCCTGTAAGACCAGAATGCACCTGAACACACCTCCCTGTAAGACCAGAATGCACCTGAACACACTTCCCTGTAAAAACAGAATGCACCTGAACATACCTCCCTGTAAGACCAGAATGCACCTGAACACACCTCCCTGTAAGACCAGAATGCACCTGAACACACCTCCCTGTAAGATCAGCATGTCCATTGACATTTAGTTGCCTCATAACCAGTTTGAACATCTTAGTTCTAACGCTGCTGATGAAGTCCTTGTAAACCACATAAACCAACGCTGAAGGTCCTCGGATAACGGAGTCACAGCGGCTGATTTTAAAAGTTGTTTCTATGTAAATGAACCGAAACAACATTTGTTAGTGTTAGCTAACGTCACACACACACACACACACACACACACACACACACACACACACACACACACAGGAAAGAGCATTAAATTCTACAAACACACGTAGAAGAGATGATTGAATAAAAGGTAAACCTGTGTGTGTGTGTGTGTGTGTGTGTGTGTGTGTGTGTGTGTGTGTGTGTGTGTGTGTGTGTGTGTGTGTGTTTGTGTGTGTGTAAAGCCCATTGGCAAACAGGGAGGTTGAAACAGTCAAATCAGGTAATCAGCGAGTGCAGCCATGTGGCAAGAAAGGAGATTGGCACACACACACACACACACACACACAGAGAGAGAGACACAATCAGTGTTTCTCTTATCAGATATATAAAAAGAAATACTTCTTTCTGTTTTTGGAGTCTGTGTTTCAGAACTAAAAGCAGGAACTCATCCATCGTTCATAATAGACACGTTGCATTTTAAATTAAAACCTGTTAATAAAATCAACGATCATCGTGAAGCCTGTGACAGATCCCTCCAATGCAGAAGCTATAATTAATATTAATACATAATCAGATCCAGAAGTCCAGTTTAAGAAACAGATGAAGGAATGAAGGTTCATCACACACTAAAGACACATAGGCTCCTATCCTGCACCCTGTGCGCCACAAAGCCCGACCCAAGTGTCTGCTAGTTTAAGACCGACCCACGTCGTTTAAATATCAAATAGACCTGCGCCCATCTGTGGCCCATGCTGGTCTTACAGGGAGGTGTGTTCAGGTGCATTCTGCAGGTCTAACAGGGAGGTGTGTTTAGGTGCATTCTGGTCTTACAGGGAGGTGTGTTTAGGTGCATTCTGGTCTTACAGGGAGGGGTGTTCAGGTGCATTCTGGTCTTACAGGGAGGTGTGTTTAGGTGCATTCTGGTCTTACAGGGAGGTGTGTTCAGGTGCATTCTGCTGGTCTTATAGGGAGGTGTGTTCAGGTGCATTCTGGTCTTACAGGGAGGTGTGTTCAGGTGCATTCTGGTCTTACAGGGAGGTGTGTTTAGGTGCATTCTGGACTTACAGGGAGGGGTGTTCAGGTGCATTCTGGTCTTACAGGGAGGTGTGTTTAGGTGCATTCTGCTGGTCTAACAGGGAGATGTGTTCAGGTGCATTCTGCTGGTCTTATAGGGAGGTGTGTTCAGGTGCATTCTGGTCTTACAGGGAGGTGTGTTCAGGTGCATTCTGCTGGTCTTACAGGGAGGTGTGTTCAGGTGCATTCTGGTCTTACAGGGAGGTGTGTTCAGGTGCATTCTGGTCTTACAGGGAGGTGTGTTCAGGTGCATTCTGCTGGTCTTACAGGGAGGTGTGTTCAGGTGCATTCTGGTCTTACAGGGAGGTGTGTTCAGGTGCATTCTGCTGGTCTTACAGGAAGGTGTGTTCAGGTGTGTTCAGGTGCATTCTGGGCGTGCTGGTCTTACAGGGAGGTGTGTTCAGGTGCATTCTGGGAGTATTGCTATCTTGAGGCAGCGGGAAGTGATCGCAACATTGACCAACAAAAACCTGGTCTAAAGTCAATAACGCAGCATTTCATTGTTATTTTAACAAATCCTCCGTCATAACAGCAATGCTCCAAGGTCCAAACGTGACTGGCTTTAAAAGGGAATGGGAGATGATCTCTGATTGGTTGATCAAACGCGCCTGGCTTTTAAAGGGAATTTTAAAGAT
>JABUOV010000091.1:97500-117500 GCA_025617405.1 Perca schrenkii
AGCTCTGTGTCCTGTTGATTAACTCTGTGTCCTGTTGATTAACTCTGTGTCCTGTTGATTAGCTCTGTGTCCTGTTGATTAACTCTGTGTCCTGTTGATTAACTCTGTGTCCTGTTGATTAGCTCTGTGTCCTGTTAATTAACTCTGTGTCCTGTTGATTAGCTCTGTGTCCTGTTGATTAACTCTGTGTCCTGTTGTGTCCTGTCCCAGTTGGTTACAGCCGTAACACCAGCAGCGTGTCGCCGCGGGGATACGTGCCGAGCTCCACCCCCCAACAGAGTAACTATAGCAACAACGTAAGCAACAGCATGAATGGCTACGGCAACACCGGCATGCCAAACTTAGGAGTGGCCACTTCCCCCGGCTTCCTGAACGGGTCGTCTGCCAACTCTCCCTACGGCAGTAAGTATCACGGTAAATAAGATCAACACCTCTACCTTCTCATTGTTGCATGGCACAGAACAATATGACCAAACTCAGAGAGAGGCAGGCAGGCAGGAGACAGTTGGCGTTGAGGATTTTATCGTGAACGCTACATTACATTTTTACATTTTATTAGGTAATGTGTTGTTACAGGGCACTGTAGACTCGGGCTGAAGGTTCAGCATTGTGGCATTATTCATTTTGTTGTGTTAGCGTACACACTGCAACTTGTGTTAGGGTACACACTGCAACTTGTGTTAGGGTACACACTGCAACTTGTGTTAGGGTACACACTGCAACTTGTGTTAGCGTACACACTGCAACTTGTGTTAGCGTACACACTGCAACTTGTGTTAGCATTCACACTGCAACTTGTGTTAGGGTACACACTGCAACTTGTGTTAGCGTACACACTGCAACTTGTGTTAGCATTCACACTGCAACTTGTGTTAGGGTACACACTGCAACTTGTGTTAGCGTACACACTGCAACTTGTGTTAGCGTACACACTGCAACTTGTGTTAGCATTCACACTGCAACTTGTGTTAGGGTACACACTGCAACTTGTGTTAGCGTACACACTGCAACTTGTGTTAGCATTCACACTGCAACTTGTGTTAGGGTACACACTGCAACTTGTGTTAGCGTACACACTGCAACTTGTGTTAGCATTCACACTGCAACTTGTGTTAGGGTACACACTGCAACTTGTGTTAGCGTACACACTGCAACGTGTGGTATGCACTCACACTGCAACTTGTGTTAGCGTACACACTGCAACTTGTGTTAGGGTACACACTGCAACTTGTGTTAGCGTACACACTGCAACTTGTGTTAGCATTCACACTGCAACTTGTGTTAGGGTACACACTGCAACTTGTGTTAGCGTACACACTGCAACTTGTGTTAGCATTCACACTGCAACTTGTGTTAGTGTACAAACTGCAACTTGTGTAAGCGTACACACTGCAACTTGTGTCAGTGTACACACTGCAACTTGTGTTAGTGTACACACTGCAACTTGTGTTAGCGTACACACTGCAACTTGTGTTAGTGTACACACTGCAACTTGTGTTAGCATTCACACTGCAACTTGTGTCAGTGTACACACTGCAACTTGTGTTAGCGTACACACTGCAACTTGTGTTAGCGTACAAACTGCAACTTGTGTAAGCATACACAATGCAACTTGTGTCAGCGTACACACTGCAACTTGTGTTAGCATTCACACTGCAGCTTGTGTTAGCGTACACCCTGTACTAACACATTTTACACTGCAAACATTGTAAACAAATGTCCACGTTTGAAACAGTTGAAGGTAAAAGACTGAATTGAAACAGAAACTTTTCTGGTATCAGCCTGGTGTCTGCCTGGTATCAGCCTGGTATCAGCCTGGTATCAGCCTGGTATCAGCCTGGTGTCTGTCTGGTATCAGCCTGTTATCAGCCTGGTATCTACCTGGCATCTACCTGGTATCAGCCTGGTGTCTGTCTGGTATCAGCCTGGTATCTACCTGGCATCTACCTGGTATCAGCCTGGTGTCTGTCTGGTATCAGCCTGGTATCAGCCTGGTATCAGCCTTGTGTCTGTCTGGTATCTGCCTGATATCTGTCTGGTATCTGCCTGGTGTCTGACTGGTGTCTGCCTGGTGTCTGTCTGGTATCAGCCTGGTATCTACCTGGCATCTACCTGGTATCAGCCTGGTGTCTGTCTGGTATCAGCCTGGTATCAGCCTGGTATCAGCCTGGTATCTGTCTGGGATCAGCCTGATATCTGTCTGGTATCAGCCTGGTATCTGTCTGGTATCCGCCTGGTGTCTGACTGGTGTCTGCCTGGTGTCTGTCTGGTATCAGCCTGGTATCAGCCTGGTATCAGCCTGGTATCTGCCTGGTATCTACCTGGCATCTACCTGGTATCAGCCTGGTGTCTGTCTGGTGTCTGTCTGGTATCAGCCTGGTGTCTGTCTGGTATCAGCCTGGTATCAGCCTGGTATCAGCCTGGTATCAGCCTGGTATCAGCCTGGTATCTACCTGGTATCTGCCTGGTGTCTGCCTGGTGTCTGTCTGGTATCAGCCTGGTATCTACCTGGTATCTGCCTGGTATCTGCCTGGTATCTGTCTGGTATCAGCCTGGTATCAGCCTGGTATCTGCCTGGTATCAGCCTGGTATCAGCCTGGTATCAGTCTGGTATCAGTCTGGTACCAGCCTGGTATCTGCCTGGTATCAGCCTGGTATCAGCCTGGTGTCTGCCTGGTATCTGCCTGGTATCAGCCTGGTATCTGCCTGGTATCTGCCTGGTATCAGCGTGGTGTCTGCCTGGTGTCTGACTGTTTGCTGTCTGTGTGTTGCAGTTGTTCCCTCCAGTCCGACCATGGCTGTGTCTAACTGTAACTCCTCCCACGGAGTTTTCTCTTTCTCGGCTGCCGTCAAACAGAAGAGCGCCTTCGCTCCCGTTGTCCGGCCGCCGGCGTCCCCGCCTCCAAACTGCTCCGGAAACAATGCCAACGGGCTGCAAGGTGACCCCTCCCCCCCCCCACACACCTGCACAGACAGCCCAGTCAGTCAACAGGGAACAACATCTGTGGGAACATAGGACTGTGGGACCATAGGGCTGTGGGACCATAGAGCTGTGGGAACATAGAGCTGTGGGACCATAGGGCTGTGGGAGCATAGGGCTGTGGGAACATAGTGCTGTGGGAGCATAGGGCTGTGGGAGCATAGGGCTGTGGGAACATAGTGCTGTGGGAACATAGAGCTGTGGGACCATAGAGCTGTGGGACCATTGGGCTGTGGGACCATTGGGCTGTGGGACCATAGGGCTGTGGGACCATAGAGCTGTGGGAACATTGGGCTGTGGGACCATTGGGCTGTGGGACCATAGGGCTGTGGGAACATAGGGCTGTGGGACCATAGAGCTGTGGGAACATAGGGCTGTGGGACCATAGAGATGTGGGACCATTGGGCTGTGGGACCATTGGGGACCATTGGGCTGTGGGACCATTGGGGACCATTGGGCTGTGGGACCATTGGGGACCATAGGGCTGTGGGACCATTGGGGAACATAGGGCTGTGGGACCATTGGGGACCAATGGGCTGTGGGACCATTGGGGAACATAGGGCTGTGGGACCATTGGGGAACATAGGGCTGTGGGACCATTGGGGACCAAAGGGCTGTGGGACCATTGGGGACCATTGGGCTGTGGGACCATTGGGGACCATTGGGCTGTGGGACCATTGGGGACCATTGGGCTCTTGGAACATAGAGCTGTGGAAACATAGAGCTGTGGTAACATAGGGCTGTGGGAACATAGGGCTGTGGGAACATAGAGCTGTGGGACCATTGGGGACCATTGGGCTCTTGGAACATAGGGCTGTGGGAACATAGGGCTGTGGGAACATAGAGCTGTGGGACCATAGGGCTGTGGGAACATAGAGCTGTGGGACCAGTGGGCTGTGGGAACATAGTGCTGTGGGACCATTGGGCTGTGGGAACATAGTGCTGTGGGAACATAGTGCTGTGGGACCATTGGGCTGTGGGAACATAGTGCTGTGGGAACATAGTGCTGTGGGACCATAGGGCTGTGGGAACATAGAGCTGTGGGACCATTGGGCTGTGGGAACATAGAGCTGTGGGAACATAGTGCTGTGGGAACATAGTGCTGTGGGAACATAGTGCTAACCCCATTAGGGGGAAGTTTATTATTACCGTATTATTTCCATAAGTAATAGCAGTAAACTCATTAAATTACAATTTGATCTGAGGGTTTTAAGTATTGACAGTGAACTGCAGCAGTTTTAATGTTTGGCCGAATGTAGTTGAAATGGTTCACTGCAGCTTCGGTTTCATCGGCTCTGCTTTTCTTTAAACACAGACACACACAAACACACACACACACACACACACACAGACACACACACACACACACACACACACGGGGTGGGTAACCTGAGTACTGTTAGTATTGCATGCAGAGTGACAGGCCAATCCATGTTTTATTCACTACAACCCACAGATACATCCTCTAAACACATACACACACACATTACACACACACACATTACACACACATATTATACACACACACATTATACACACACATTACACACACACACTCTCTGGCAGTCAGTGTGATGTCAGTGTTTCTGACAGAGAGGTTTGTCGATTGTTAAATATTCATGCTGCTCTCTGCCTTCACCGAGGCAGAAAGGCCACAGAGTGTGTGTGTGTGTGTGTGTGTGTGTGTGTGTGTGTGTGTGTGTGTGTGTGTGTGTGTGTGTCTGTGTCTGTGTGTGTGTGTGTGTGTGTGTCTGTGTGTGTGTGTGTGTGTGTGTGTGTGTGCGCGTGCGTGCGTGTCTGTGTGTGTTGCAGATGAATAAATACAGTTTGAATGTTATTAATAGTTGTTGCTGCCGACTGAACTCACAGATAATAAATAAAACAAAAATCAGTAATTATTACACATATTATTACACACAGATAAGTACACATATTAAGTTCATTTTGCACAAAGGAAGATCTAAATTACATACCTTCCAGTACCCACATCACCTTTTTCACTGTTTTTATCAGTTTATTTGTTGTAATTGCTGCTTGCTGCTGTTTTTCGGGGGCAGAAAGCTCACATTAACAGTTGTTTGTCTCTCTGTGTCTCTGCAGCAATGGCCGGCCTCGTCGTTCCTCCGATGTAAAACATCTCCCACCTCCTCCCCCATACCCCTCCCCCTCAGCCACGAGCACCAATCACCTCAGAGGGGGCAGGGCCTCAGGCAGCAGCTGACCAGTCAGTACGGAGTATCGAGCGTCTCTGTCACAGGAAAAAAGAAACAAAAGAAACTGACTGGACGGAGGCTCCGGTTTCTGACGAAGAAAATAAAAAAAGGACTTTTCTGTAAATGTTCTCATGTTTAACTCTGTGTACAAACTGTGACATCATTTCCTCTACTTGTGATGTAATTTTTGGGGAACTTATACAAACCTGATCTGAAAATTGAGGACGTTAAACATCAGTGTGTTGAAAGTGGAGTTCCTCAGGGCTCAGTGTTTGGTCCCCTGTTGTTCCTCGTTAACATTACACTGATTATTTTTATGGTCACATTTAAATCCGCCTTTGTTTTGACAGAATCTATTCTCACAGCTGATTGGTCCGCTGCAAAGGAGCTGAATAATACAATATGCTTCTGTTGCACGACTAAAACTACTTTTTAAACGTACATGTTCCACCAAAACCAGTTCCATCCTGAGACTATTTAGCAGAGGCACCGTGGCTCCGTCTGGCGCTTAGCCCCGCCCACGATGATTGTGATTGGTTTAAAGAAATGCCAATAAACCAGAGCATGATGTTCTTCCATCCACGAATGCTGTATGGACTAGACAGACCTTCCTCTACAGAGCTGTGGAGGTAGAGCTGGTGGTAACACCGTATTAAACATAATATCCAAGCATAAAGTTATAAAATATATGAATTGATAAAAACGTTTCTTAGCATTAATGACACAAATGACTTCAAGTCAGCAAGTCAGCACCAAAATCTTTCCTGAGTTTCTGATTTGTTGTTCCAACTTCAGAAGGCATTCACACGCATTTTTAAACTCGGAAATTTGTTCTTCCGTTCTGTCTGACACCACATGAATGCAGCATAACCTTTTGCAGGATTTCAAGTCCAGAAGGTTCACCTCTAGCCTGGTCTTACCAGACTCTGGTCCAGAGTAGCCTGGTCCTACCAGACTCTGGTACATTAGCCTGGTCCTACCAGACTCTGGTACACTAGCCTGGTCCTACCAGACTCTGGTACATCAGCCTGGTCCTACCAGACTCTGGTCCAGACTAGCCTGGTCCTACCAGACTCTGGTCCATTTCATTGGTCCAGAGAGTCTGGCCTCCCTCCATTGACAAGTGTTAACTTGAAGGCGGGTATTCTGTTGAAGTTTAAAACTAGTGGATCTGCTCAGAGCCACTCTGGATCTGCCAGAACCAATCGCTAACGTTTGGTTATCGCAAGTGTTAGCCTTAACATCGCTAGCATTAGCCTTAGCATCACAAGCATTAGCCTTAGCCCAAGACATCATGGCCCCCAACACAACTCAGCAAAGACTGGTCTCGCTCGGGCTTTAACTTCTCCATATTCGGCAGCGATGCCACAACGGATGGAATGGCTTCGCTCACATCTTTCTCCGCCGCCATTACGGAACGACAACTCAAACTAGCGCACGACCTCAACGGCATCGTTCTCAGCCCCTCCCTCTGTTCGCTGATTGGACCGGAGAAAACCCAAAAATATACCGCAAACCCAGACGATGTACTGAAGGGAAATGAAAAAATTGAACGGATGTACGTAGGGACGGGCGGAGCCAGGCTAGTTCTCCTCTGCTGCTGTCAGCCAATCACAGTCCAGAGGGTATTGTAAAAACTAGAATTTAGCAGATGAACGAGTTTCTAACAAGAACTCTGAATCATTTGGGGGGTTGAACAGTTTCAGTGACTTCTCACCCCTGCCTGTCTGTTGATTTGGTTTTATCTTGTCTTTTATTTCATCATCACACTGTACAAACAAATCCTGCATCCTGATAGGCTACTGTTACTCTCCGTCTTCTTGTTCAGCGTTGTCTTTTTTATTCTAGCTCTTCCCTAAGCCCCGCCCCGAGCACTTAAACCCCGCCCACGCATCCAAGCCCCGCCCACGCATCCAAGCCCCGCCCCCCTGTGTTTTCTCTGTGGGTTTTGTGATTTTTGGCTGAATATTTATACGTCACTGTGTTTGATCACGTCACCGAGGGGAACTCTTTTTGTAACATACAGATGATAAATATGTATTTATATCTCAGATTGTTTTGTATAAATGGATGTTGAGTCATGTTGTTATTAAACCTGTGTGTGTGTGTGTGTGTGTGTGTGTGTGTGTGTGTGTGTGTGTGTGTATGTGGTGGTGCCACACTGAAAACAAACCATTGTTTTGTATCCCAGCAAACTGAACGTTAATGTCTTCACAAATTTATAGCGCTGTCAATCAAAGCTGACGTGTCCGGTCAGCTCCACTCGTTTTGTTTTGAATGTAAATCTTGTTGGATGACTGTCGGCTGCACTCGATGAATAAAGTCAGCAAGTCACTTCAGAGTCTGTCGCTTCTTTCACCTCAAACATTTCCTCTTCAACACACAGAGTCCTATTATCCCTTAGGGCAGTGGTTCCCAACCTGGGGTCCAGGCACCCCCAGGGAGGGCGGCAAAGATCAAAGACTTGTGCCCTCCGTACAAGTCTTTGATCTGGTTTGAGGTTGAGGTAAAAAAAAAATATTTGCACATGTTAAATTATGATAATACACTAGAATATATAACGTGTACAATAGTCTGTATGAAAACTATATATTTTGTTGTATGCTCGTTTTTCCTGCCGCCACGGCATCACTATTTTATGAATGAAAGATGGCGGACAAACGTAACTGTGCTGATAACTGCTCTGTATCAACAAAGAAAGTAAGGCTCTATCTCCAGAGTTACCTCAACTTAGGGTTCGGGGGGCTCAGCTTTTCTTAGACATGAGTAGGGGGGGGCCCAGACCTTTAGGGTCCATGGTCCAGTCCTTTTAGGGTCCATTACCCAGACCTTTAGAGTCCATGGTCCAGTCCTTTTAGGGTCCATGGTCCAGTCCTTTTAGGGTCCATTACCCAGACCTTTAGGGTCCATGGTCCAGTCCTTTTAGGGTCCATTGTCCAGTCCTTTAGGGTCTATGGTCCAGTCCTTTAGGGTCTGTGGTCCAGTCCTTTAGGGTCCATGGTCCAGTCCTTTTAGGATCCATAGTCCAGTCCTTTTAGGGTCCATTACCCAGACCTTTAGGGTCTATGGTGCAGTCCTTTAGGGTCTATGGTCCAGTCCTTTTAGAGTCCATGGTCCAGTCCTTTAGGGTGTATGGTCCAGTCCTTTTAGAGTCCATGGTCCAGTCCTTTTAGAGTCCATGGTCCAGACCTTTAAGGTCCATGGTCCAGTCCTTTTAGAGTCCATGGTCCAGTCCTTTTAGGGTCTATGGTCCAGTTCTTTTAGGGCCCATTACCCAGACCTTTAGGGTCCATGGTCCAGTCCTTTTAGGGTCTATGGTCCAGTCCTTCTATGGTCCATGTCAAGTCCTTTAAGAGTCCATGGCCCAGTCCTTTAGGGTCTATGGTCCAGTCCTTTTAGAGTCCATGACCCAGACCTTTAGGATCTATGGTCCAGTCCTTCTATGGTCCATGGTCCAGTCCTTTTAGAGTCCATGGTCCAGTCCTTCTATGGTGCATGTCCAGTCCTTTTAGAGTCCATGGTCCAGTCCTTTTAGGGTCTTTGGTCCAGTCCTTTTAGGGTCCATGGTCCAGTCCTTTTAGGGTCTATGTTCCAGTCCTTTTAGAGTCCATGGTCCAGTCCTTTTAGGGTGTATGGTCCAGTCCTTTTAGGGTCCATGGTCCAGTCCTTTTAGGGTCCATGGTCCAGTCATTTTAGAGTCCATGGTCCAGTCCTTTTAGGGTCCATGGTCCAGTCCTTTAGGGTCTATGATCCCGTCCTTTTAGGGTCCATGGTCCTGTCCTTCTATGGTCCATGATCCAGTCCTTTTAGGGTCTATGGTCCAATCCTTTTAGGGTCCATGGTCCAGTCCTTTAGGGTCTATGGTCCAGTCCTTTAGGGTCTATGGTCCAGTCCTTCTATGGTCCATCTCAAGTCCTTTAAGAGTCCATGGTCCAGTCCTTTAGGGTCTATGGTCCAGTCCTTTTAGAGTCCATGACCCAGACCTTTAGGGCCAATGATCCAGTCCTTTTAGAGTCCATGACCCAGACCTTTAGGGTCTATGGTCCAGTCCTTTAGGGTCTATTGTCCAGTCCTTTTAGGGTGTATGGTCCAGTCCTTTTAGGGTCTATGGTCCAGTCCTTTTAGAGTCCATGGTCCAGTCTTTTTAGGGTCCATGGTCCAGTCCTTTTAGAGTCCATGGTCCAGTCCTTTTAGGGTCTATGATCCAGTCCTTTTAGGGTCCATGGTCCTGTCCTTCTATGGTCCATGATCCAGTCCTTTTAGGGTCTATGGTCCAGTCCTTTTAGGGTCCATGGTCCAGTCCTTTAGGGTCTATGGTCCAGTCCTTTTAGGGTCCATGGTCCAGTCCTTTAGGGTCTATGGTCCAGTCCTTTTAGGGTCCATGGTCCAGTCCTTTTAGGGTCCATTACCCAGACTTTTAGGGTCCATGGTCCAGTCCGTTTAGGGTCCAGAAACCAGAGTATGAGGCTATTGATACACATACGCAGTTCAAAGTTATTACCAGAACACATTAAGAACGTGATTATTTGAAGAATATAAAGAGCCAGTTTAACATTCAGCTGAGATGTGACTTTCGGCAGTTACAGCATGTGTTTCTCTTATCGTTCACGTTTCATATCTCCTCTGGTCGCTCATTGTGTTTAAATGCGGTGATTAAAATGTGTTTTTCTTGCCGGAGACAGAAAACAGAGAAAAGGATTAACAAACTTTTATTAAATGCCTCGTTTCTCTCAGCGGACACAAAAGCACAAACAGGATTTGATTAAGATAAATCTCTGATAACCTCAAACCTCATTATTACGCACTTTTATTTATTTCTCTTTTGGGTTTTTTATTTTCCGTCTGACAGAGTCACAGAAACACTCAAAGAATGAACTGTTTATTTCATATTTGTTGATGGTTATTGGTCTCTCACATGCATTTACAGAATCACAGCTTTTTTAGGAGTTTACAAAGTCACATTGAATTACAAACAAACAGTTAACATCCAGGAGCTCAGGACACACAGTCGACCGATGTCACATAATCTGCCATTCATTTAATAGTATATTAGACTTAGAAAACTTGAATGTCCCTGAGAGGCAATCTGTTGGATACTATAGACACATAATCCACAACACAAACACTGAACCAGACATCTACAGCGCTACCTATCTAACACATCGATACCTAGAGCACAATAAATGCAGTATGTTGCACAATTATCCTACTTCAGATGTGAATTAAGATAATGTGCCGTAGTTTTATGTGTGTGTGAAAGAAAGGAGGCAAGGATGAAAAGAAAAGAGAAAGAAGAAATGATGGAATGAAAGTAAAGGAAGAATTAATAAAGAAGGAAGGAAATAGAAGAAGACAGAAGGATGGAAGGAAGGATTTAGTGTAGTGTCACAGACAAGTGAAGAAACTAGAAAATGTGTGTGTGTGTGTGTGTGTGTGTGTGTGTGTCTGTGTGTGTGTGTGTGTGTGTGTGTTGAGAGCATAATAATCACAGTCTCTCTTCTCCTTCTGTCGCAGGATATCATGTGATTCTGTTTCTGTATCCAGGCAAGCCTTTACACACACACACACACACACACACACACACACACACACACACACACACACACACACACACTCCCTCTCTCTCAGAGATCAGGGTCTCCCTGAGGACCTGATTGAGAGCAGTGAGCTCCGGTTGCCGTGGCAGCAGCAGCTCCCCTCCTCCATCAACACTCGTTTTCCTTTTTTCACTTGTTTCTGTCTCCTTTGTTGTCCTCTCTCTCTCCGTCTCTCTCAAACACACTGACAACCAGTTACCAGGATGGCCGATAACCAGGACCCACCCTGGCCTCTCTGTCTCCATGTGTGTGTGTCTGAGTCTCTGAACCTGGTCCAGTATTAAACCAGAACCGAGCTGTAATGTAACCCTACAGGACTAATGTTCAGCAGCAGTTAGAGTCCACTAAAAGTTCTGTTGTTGCTGCTGACAGACTCAGATTATTATTCTAAGAGTCAGACAATATTATGGGATGGATCCCTACAGAGATAGACCTTTTAGTTAAAAAATTTAAGATCCTTTTAGTTTAACATGAAACAGCCCCGAAATCACCATCACCAAACTACACCAGACTCCATGTAAATAATCAGGACTTTTAGCGTGTATAGAGCCAGCATATCTCCAACAGACTCCATGTAAATAATCAGGACTTTTAGCGTGTATAGAGCCAGCATATCTCCACCAGACTCCATGTAAATAATCAGGACTTTTAGCGTGTATAGAGCCAGCATATCTCCACCAGACTCCATGTAAATAATCAGGACTTTTAGCGTGTATAGAGCCAGCATATCTCCAACAGACTCCATGTAAATAATCAGGTCTTTTAGCGTGTATAGAGCCAGCATATCTCCACCAGACTCCATGTAAATAATCAGGACTTTTAGTGTGTATAGAGCCAGCATATCTCCACCAGACTCCATGTAAATAATCAGGACTTTTAGCGTGTATAGAGCCAGCATATCTCCACCAGACTCCATGTAAATAATCAGGACTTTTAGCATGTATAGAGCCAGCATATCTCCACCAGTCTCCATGTAAATAATCAGGACTTTTAGCGTGTATAGAGCAGGCATAGTTCCACCAGACTCCATGTAAATAATCAGGACTTTTAGTGTGTATAGAGCCAGCATATCTCCACCAGACTCCATGTAAATAATCAGGACTTTTAGTGTGTATAGAGCCAGCATATCTCCACCAGACTCCATGTAAATAATCAGGACTTTTAGTATGTATAGAGCCAGCATAACTTGTTTTTGTGCCGTTCATTTTAAAATGTAAAACAGTTTACTACTTAAATGAGATTCTTGGTGTGTTAGATGAGCGTATTTTGTTGCCATGCTGATGGCTGACAGGTTGCATGTTGTGATTGATCATTAACAGAAATAGTTTACAGTTTTTTACAATCACTTTGCTACTAATTTCAGAACCTTGATGTCATTTTTCAAAACTCTAGACACAAAACTCAAAACAGTTATCACTTGTAACACAGGCTGTCCATTGTTCAAAACATTGCATTGTGCGTTCATATCTTTAAAGAAATCTTGCACTTGCACAATCACTGGTTCAAAAAACAAATATATTGTGAAATACCGTTGAAACGTTACTTTAGATCACCCACACATAAGCTACCCATAGTTTCACCGGGTCATCGTTCGTACAATCATTAAATATTGTAGTACAAAATAGGTGACACATGTTTCATTATGGTAATACAAGTAAATACATCCCTGTTAAAGTACTGCAGTAGTAGAGCGAATACTGCACACCAATGTGGTAGAAGTATATATATATATATATATATATATATATATATATATATATATATATATATATATATATATATATATATATATATATACAGTACTCTATAAATAAAGTATATATACATTCATGTGAAAAAAATTATGACACCCATGCTAAAGTTGACTAAACAGAGGAATAAAAAAATCATCTTTGGAAATTGATCTTAATGCCTTAATTAAAAAAATTAGGAAAATCCAAACTTTATGGACACCAATTTTGTTTGTGAATGAATAATGTATCATAAATAAATAAATGTTATTCCTTAAAATACAGGGGGCATAAGTAAGTACACCCCTATGTTAAATTCCCATAGAGGCAGGCAGATTTTTATTTTTTATATAAAGGCCAGTTATTACATGGATCCAGGATTCTCTGCATCCTGATGAAGTTCCCTTGGCCTTTGGAATTAAAATAGCCCCCCCCAACATCATACCCTTCACCATACCTACAGATTGGCATGGTTTTATTTCAGTTAATTTTAGTTGATAGCTGGTTTGATTTGCATTGAGAGATGATTTTATGGAAACTACCCCATGCCAATCTGTAGGTATGGTGAAGGGTATGTGATGATGTAGGGGTATGATGAAGGGTATGTGATGATGTAGGGGTATGGTGAAGGGTATGTGATGATGTAGGGGTATGGTGAAGGGTATGTGATGATGGGGGGTTATGGTGAAGGGTATGTGATGATGGGGGGTTATGGTGAAGGGTATATGATGATGTGGGGGGGGTATGGTGAAGGGTATGTGATGATGTGGGGGGTATGGTGAAGGGTATGTGATGATGTGGGGGTATGGTGAAGGGTATGTGATGATGTGGGGGGTTATGGTGAAGGGTATGTGATGATGTGGGGGTTATGGTGAAGGGTATGTGATGATGTGGGGGGTATGGTGAAGGGTATGTGATGATGTGGGGGGTATGGTGAAGGGTATGTGATGATGTGGGGGGTATGGTGAAGGGTATGTGATGATGTGGGGGGTATGGTGAAGGGTATGTGATGATGGGGGGGTATGGTGAAGGGTATGTGATGATGTGGGGGGTATGGTGAAGGGTATGTGATGATGGGGGGGTTATGGTGAAGGGTATGTGATGATGTGGGGGGTTATGGTGAAGGGTATGTGATGATGTGGGGGGTATGGTGAAGGGTATGTGATGATGTGGGGGTATGGTGAAGGGTATGTGATGATGTGGGGGGTATGGTGAAGGGTATGTGATGATGTGGGGGTATGGTGAAGGGTATGTGATGATGTGGGGGTATGGTGAAGGGTATGTGATGATGTGGGGGTATGGTGAAGGGTATGTGATGATGTGGGGGTATGGTGAAGGGTATGTGATGAAGGGAACTTTATCAAGATGCATAGTATCCTGGATCCATGAAATAACTGGCCTTTAAAAATAAATATCTGCCTGCCTCTATGGGAATTTAACATAGGGGTGCACTTACTTATGCCCCCTGTATTTTAAGGAATAACATTTATTTATTTATGATACATTATTCACTCACAAAGAAAATTGGTGTCCTTAAAGATTGGATTTTCCCTCATTTTTTTAATTAAGGCATTAAGATCAATTTGCAATAGATGTTTTTTTTATTCCTCTTTTCAGTCAACTTTAGCATGGGTGTCCTAATTTTTTCACATGACTGTAAATTATATATCTCAATCATCAGTAACAAGTTGGCAGAATTGGACAAGCAATTCCAAGGGCCTGAATCCAAACAGTGCAGTACTGTAAATACTGTAAAGAGTCTGAAAAATTGGTACATGGTACTATAGAAACAGTGTCTGATAAACAGTAGTACATTACAGTAAAGAATGATGATGAAATATTACATCCATAGATGATGTAGTCTAATTGGTTCATGTTCCACACTAATTGGTGACATGTGAATCTCGTGATCTTGAAACTTTCATGATCTAAACATGGAATATTGTTTGTCTGTTTCCATACAATTATGCATACGAGTAATGCAACAGTTACTTATCATTTTGAGTAGTTGTATCGATTGATAGTTAGATGATTGTAATGGAATGAATAGGCAATTATCTAAAATGTAATGTGTGAATTGCTTTTTGAAATAGTAGTACTTTGATGTTAAGTTGTGTCATATTGAACAGGTGATCTTTGTTAAATGAACAAATGATCTTTGGTTTATGTGTATTGTATCCAAGCAATTGAAAAAAGTGTTAAGAGTTTTGAAAAATGTGCATTTTGATAATTGGTTGTGAGTTTTGTGTCTAGAGTTTTGAAAAATGACGTCAAGGTTCTGAAACTAGTAGCAAAGTGATTGTAAAAAACTGTAAACTGTTTCTGTTTGTGTTAGAGACAGATGGTGGATGTTCAGCAACATGCTGATGCAGGAAACACACAGTCTGGTGTGTGTGTGTGTGTGTGTGTGTGTGTGTGTGTGTGTTTGTGTGTGTGCGTCTGTGTGTGCGTCTGTGTGTGAGTGTGTGTGTGTGTGTGTTAGCGTTTGTGTGTATGTGTGTGTGTGTGCGTCTGTGTGTGTGTGTCTGTGTGTGTGTGCATCTGTGTGTGTTCATGTTTGTGTGTGTTTGTGTGTGTGCATGTGTGTGTTTGTGTCTGTGTGTGTGTGTCTGTGTGTGTGTGTGTGTCTGTGTGTGTGTTCGTGTTTGTGTGCGTCTGTGTGTGCGTCTGTGTGTGAGTGTGTGTGTGTGTGTGTTAGCGTTTGTGTGTATGTGTGTGTGTGTGCGTCTGTGTGTGTGTGTCTGTGTGTGTGTGCATCTGTGTGTGTTCATGTTTGTGTGTGTTTGTGTGTGTGTGCATGTGTGTGTTTGTGTCTGTGTGTGTGTGTGTGTGTGTGTGTGTGTCGTGTGTGTGTGTGTGTGTGTGTGTGTGTGTGTGTGTGTGTGTGTGTGTTTGTGTGTGTGTTTTTGTGTGTGTGTGTGCATCTGTGTGTGTTCATGTTTGTGTGTGTTTGTGTGTGTGTGCATGTGTGTGTTTGTGTCTGTGTGTGTGTGTGTGTTTTTCAACATTTCTCTCCATCACATCTTTAACTGATAATGTTATTCTGTATAATTTGAATATGTATAAATTAATAACAACAACACATAAAGACACAATCAGTAGACCCATCTGGACATGTCTGGACAGGACGCAGAGGAAATACAAACTTATTGGACAACTTTTGTAGCTTTTTTCAAATTTTTCGTTTCTTTTTGTTACATGTGTCATGTGAAGGTACCCAACGCTGTCAGATAGATGTAACATTTAGAGTAAAAACGGTTATGTCATTCTTCACCTTGAAAACCAGGCCGATCGGGACTGAGTAGATGAGATCAGAGACTGCTCCCCCCGTGCACTCTGCCCCACATGGAACAGTCCAACCCCCACATCTATAAGTCCACTTGGGTTCTCCCACTTCCTGTTTGACAGTTTGAATGTTCACCTGGTGGAAACAGCTGCTGCAAACATTCATAAAAGGTAAGAAAGAAATCCTCCAATCACTCTGGACGTTTTCTGATTCTCATTAAGATCTTCATTTGTGTGCAGTGTTGTAATGTACCTAAGTACATGTACATGTACTCTTATACTTACTTATCGTACTTATCTGTGACATAGTTTTTAGTTTTCTTTGACCCTGTCACTGCCTTGGACTCCATACACCAGGGGTGTCAAACTCAACTTCCCAGAGGGCCACGCTGGAAAATAAGAACCACATTAAGGGCCAGACATGTTTAGTTTATTGAAAAAGTCAAATATCTTTGACTGCATTATTGCATGTGTGATATAGTCTTCTGTTAGGTCCCGCAGCTAGCAGCTCTAACATCTTCTCACTCACAGTTCAGTCGACATAAAGTCCTAAAGAAGTCAGGAGAACGTTCCTCAGCCATCATAGGAAAAAATGGCCCAAAAAACGTAGGAATCAGAGACAAAAATGTTGGAAAAAGTGACAAAAAAAACGGCAGAAAGTGACAAAAATGGCAGAAAAAACGACAAAATTAGGAGGGCCGAAATGTATTTTGAACCTAAATTGATATGCGGGCCAGATCATAATCTGTGAGGGGCTGAATTTGGCCCGCGGGCCTTGAGTTTGACACATGTGCCATACACTGTCTAAGATTTGGCACCTTGTTGATGTTACATTATATCTTTTATAATTCAAACCATGCTTGGCTGGAAGTGTTCATTCTTTGACTGTCTTTTACTGCTGGTAGAACATGTGCTGCTCATGATCTGACCGTACAGTCCTGAAGCAACAATGCTGTTATTAATGCACACAAGATATATGTTCCATGTGAGATTTCTGTCTGATTTTGGCTACTCTCTGTCCTGCAGTATGTAAACACCTTCTCTGCTGTTTGGGTTCATGTTTAGTCGCCACTTTGTGTAATACAATGGTTAATTTATAGCAGTGTAGAGCCAATGCTGCTGGTTCTGCCGCTGCAAATATATTTAATCCTGAAGAGGTTAAAGTTGACAGGTTTTTGTCCATATTGTTGTGTACAACCTTTTTAGGCTGAGCTTTGTTGGGCATGTAGGAGACAGTACTGCTACTGCCGCTGTACTGCAGTATGTTGAAGGTAAAATTGGTGCTGTTTTTTCCAGTTTGTCCTTTTCACTACTTCAACGTCTTTTTGAAAATGGCCCACTCACTTCTGTACTGGCCTGCCCAAAATACTATTTCTGCCTACGCCACTGCTTTGCACTAGTGATGGGCGAACGAAGCCTTGTGAAGCCTCTGAAGCTTCTTCCTGATTGTATTGCAAAATGATCCGAAGCATCGAAGACAACGCAGTGACCTCTGGTGGTCAGTCAGCCAAAGGGATAACGGCTATGAACTCGACACAGCCAAACAACGCTTACAACATGAACATAGGAGAGACAGAATGGACTCATGCATATGGCATGACGTGACTGAACTTGAATTAAATGACATGAACATGAATCAGAATCAGAAAGGGTTTTATTGCCAAGTAGGTTTTTTAACACATACAAGGAGTTTGTTTTGGTGTTGTTGGTGCACATCACACATTCTCTAAATGCAATATTAAACAATATAAGTATAGGTATAAACAATATGAGTATAAGTATATGTACACAGTATGTATTAAATTAAAAATAAAGATGGAAATAAAAATTAAAAAATAAATTAAAAATAAATAAATAAAGAGCAAAGAGCAAAGAGCATTAGAGCAGAGAGAACAGTGGCATGAAGAGCCAGGTGGAGAGTCAGGGTGGTTTCTGGGCCTTGTTGATAAGACTAGTGGTGGAGGGGACCTGACTATAAAGCCTATGTTTGAATGTAACATTATAATAATATAAACTACTGTGATCAGGATTTGAATGTAAGTATGTTTAATTAGGCTAAATAGAGATTCAATAAACTGCAGCAACAATGCCACCTTCTACCGTTACGTAGAATTACGTACAGGTGTATGTAACTAGGCCAATTTCCATTAATAGGCTAATCAAATAAATGGCAAGCCCCACTCCTAAACCTGCGATGTTCCAGTGAATTCAACACTGTTTCCAACCAGCGTGCTTTAGGGGAGTGATACAAGCTTTGGTGCCTCGGTGTCAACATCCCATCACTACTTTACACATTAAAAGGATTCAGAGAGTAGCATTAATCTTTGTATCAGTAGAAACCCAGTAGTATGATTCTAATGATGGTGCTTCCCTCCCTCATGTCCCCCTGAGACCAGAGAGCTCTGTATCGTGAGTCTGAACAAAATTCTCTGATGACACAAAAATCGTCATTTAGGGTCATCGGAGGCATTTTTGCCGAGAGTGTGTGGACTACAGCCAGCTAGTTCTGCAAGCCGTTTTCAACCCGCCCATGGGGTGTCAGCCATCTTGAAGCTAAGCTAACAGGCTCTCTCTTTTCAGCAGCTACCTTGCAATTATGTGCATTCAAACTAGCAGATTCTGGCCAATATACAGTATATATTTATATACAGTACAGTATTCCCACTACAATACATTAGACTACACCACTGCTTCAAGGGCCCGCATATGTGTCACTGAAACATTTTGTAATCCCATCCCTCCCCCATCTTTTCCTAAACTTAACTGTCCCGTTCTTATGCTGCGTGTTAAAGTCGAGAGTAGAGAGAGAAGGCAAAGAAATGAATGTTCTTCTTTTGTGTCTTGTTTTGGTCGTTAAGAAGTTCGTTAAGAAGTTATGTTTGTGACTAAATGTCAAGACTGAGCTTCACTGCAGCATTACAGACTTTATATATACTGTGTGTGTGTGTGTGTGTGTGTGTGTGTGTGTGTGTGTATATTAAACAGTAAATGTGACTTCTCTTGAAATCATCAATCAGTGATTTCAGTCTCTGTCTGTGTGGTCACAGCTCGTTCTCTCAGACAGATTCTCTCCATTACCACTGATCAATACTCTATTGATCCGTGTGTGTGTGTGTGTGTGTCCAGGTATCGGGCCGGCTCGTTAACCTCGTTAGCGATCTGATTGGATCGTTGCGACTCACCTGACCCTCCTTAACGAGCACAGACACAACTTTAAAATGTTGTTCAGTTTCCAGAGAAGTTTTCCTCTGACTAGTTTAACCTTGTCTGTTTATTTCTCCCGTCTTTAAAAACTAAACACACACTTTAACAGATTTAAACAGCTCAAAGTTTCATTAAAGTGATAAACTGATAATTAAAGGATTATCATCGGAGTATTTCCCTCTGTGATGTTTGTTACAGGACAAATATTAAAGGGTAACTTCACATTAAATCTACCTCTTTGAGTAAGTAAACTACAGGTAGAGTCACTTTATTCCAACATCTACAGATCATTAGACAACAGATGTCACTTAAAGCTCCACTGTGGAGGAGTTTCTCCCATCTAGGGGTGAAATAGTATTTTGCATTTAAACAAATAGTGCTGTCGCCTAGCCCCTCGCCTCGCTTATTGAAATGCATGTTGCCTCTACGGTAGCCGTACGGTAGCCCTTGATCGCTTTTTTGGCGACGAGGATTCCTTCTCCTGTGGTTCGGCATGAGTCTGATCCTCCATTATGAACTAAAGGGCAGTGACAAGCTCACCAGAGGTCATTTTACACCAATGAGGACATATTTATGAATGGAGACACTGATTTTAGGTAATTAAATACTTCTAACACTACACAGTGGACCTTTAAATCCAGTGGAGCTGAAGCAAATTGTTCGTAGCTTCGTTCATAACAATAAAGATATTCCATCTCAAGGGAACCTGACTGATATATCTTCATAGAGAGGACGATCATTACTTGGTTAGGTTGAGGACAAGAGTGTGGTTAGGGTTAGTGGGTTAGGGGGGTAGGGTTAGGGGGTTAGGGTTAGTGGGTTAGGGGGTTAGGGTTAGTGGGTTAGGGTTAGTGGGTTAGGGGGTTAGGGTTAGTGGGTTAGGGTTAGTGGGTTAGGGTTAAAATGCTAACGTCTATGGCTAAGAACGATCTGTGAGAAAGTTCATTCATGTAGTTTTTAAAGACACTTTTAGCAGCGTTTTCCCCTAAGC
>JABUOV010000091.1:127500-130413 GCA_025617405.1 Perca schrenkii
AGTGCTCTGCAGATGTTTGCAGTAAACGGCAGATTGGATGATATTTCCTGCTATAATTCGAGCTGTCAGACAGTCTCCTGTCCACACCTGCAGGTCATTTGTCATGGAGCGAATCAGGGCTCAGATCTCTCCCGGCGGTAATATCTCTGTCACTCAGCCCCCCCTCCCCCCTCTCATCTCTGGGAGATTATCCGAGGAGAGGAGGTGACAGCCTATCAGAGCGCCTCCTCTCAGCGCCGCGATAACTCGCCTCTTATAATGTTCAGAAGATGATAAGGAATAATAGTCTCTGTGTTTCCGCCGCGGTGTTTCGGACGGGACTCTCGGCGCCGACATCCATCACCGGCCGACTGCCGGCTGGAACAACTTTTACACCACGAAAAATAATAACTGAGCCGCCGAAACAATCATCAGATAGACGAGCCGACAGAGAGGAGAAGAGCTTATTATGAGATTAAAATCCTCCGACGTCCACGCGCTATCTGATGGGAGAACCGATCCACTCGGCAAGTTCTGCCCAAACTCCTAAAGTTATGCCGGTTTATTATATGGTTTTAATAATTATGAGAGTATTACCAACATGTTGAGACATTACACATGTATAAAATGTGTAAAAAATTGCACCATTCAGCAGCCAGATGCTGTAAAATCTGCCGGTAGATTTACTTCACTCAGCAGCCAGAAAATCTATTAAAATCTGGTGACTGTCTGGTAATATTTAACCGTTGAACCATGAAAAAAAAATTTTGGTTGTAAGAAACCCATATTTCTGATATAAAAAACTTTGAGAACAGGTCAAATTTGAGCCGAGGTCACACACACTGTTTATACACACACATGGACACACACACACACACACACACACAGATAAACACACAGATACACATACATACACGCACACACACATACACATGCACACAAAGACAAACACACACACAGAAACAGACACACACACAGACAGACACACACAGACACGCAGACAAACACACAGATACACATACATACACACACACTGTTTACACACACACACACACAACCATACACACAGACACACATGCACTCAACCACACAGACACACACACAGACAGACACACAGACATACACACACACAGAGTCCCACACACACAACCACACAGAAACACACAGACACACACACAGACACACACAGACACACAGAGTCCCACACACACAACCACACAGAAACACACAGAGACACACACAACCATACAGAAACACACACACACACACACAACCACACAGACACACAGAGACACAGAGACACACACAACCACACAGACAAACACACAGAGTCCCACACACACAACCACACAGAAACACACACACACACACACACACAACCACACAGACACACAGAGTCCCACACAC
Source organism: Perca schrenkii (assembly GCA_025617405.1). Taxonomy (NCBI): domain Eukaryota; kingdom Metazoa; phylum Chordata; class Actinopteri; order Perciformes; family Percidae; genus Perca; species Perca schrenkii. The sequence goes on from JABUOV010000091.1 coordinate 128,887, forward strand.
ACAACCATACAGAAACACACAGAGACACACACACAACCATACAGAAACACACACACACACACACAACCACACAGACACACAGAGTCCCACACACACAACCATACAGAAACACACAGAGACACACACACAACCATACAGAAACACACACACACACACACAACCACACAGACACACAGAGTCCCACACACACAACCATACAGAAACACACAGAGACACACACAACCATACAGAAACACACACACACACACACAACCACACAGACACACAGAGTCCCACACACACAACCATACAGAAACACACAGAGACACACACACAACCATACAGAAACACACACACACACACACAGACACACAGAGTCCCACACACACAACCATACAGAAACACACAGAGACACACACACAACCATACAGAAACACACACACACACACACAACCACACAGACACACAGAGTCCCACACACACAACCATACAGAAACACACACACACACACACAACCACACAGACACACAGAGTCCCACACACACAACCATACAGAAACACACAGAGACACACACAACCATACAGAAACACACAGAGACACACACAACCATACAGAAACACACAGAGACACACACAACCATACAGAAACACACACACACAGACAGACACACACAACCATACAGACACACACACACACAGACAGACACACACACACAGACAGACACACACACACAGATTTACATACTAAATAAATGTAAAAATAATAACTGAGCTGCAGAAACAATCCTCAGATAGACGAACTAAAATAATTCTCTGATGGAAGACCTGCTCCACTTCGTTATTTCTGCAGCTTCATTACATCATTTTAATAATTACAACCACTACTATTACTAACTACAAACATGTGACGATGGTAAAGCATCTGAATAAATGATGGGGACTTTTATTTTGAAATGTCAAAGAAGAAGACAGGAGAGACTCATCTAATTTAATACAGGGATTAGAATCAGAAAATTGATTATTTTTACAGTTTTTCTCAGTTGCTTTGGTACATTTCTCAAATCCTCGACATTTTCAAAACAGTGAGTGCATTTCTCAAAACAATTTGTACAAATAGCAAAACAACATCGATTACCTGCAAGAGCCAGTCCTTAATTCTTCTCTCCACAGTAAATATCTGTGTCAATGAACACGTCAGTGCCATCAGAATGACAAGTCCTTGTGTCATTGTGTACGGATAAGAGGATGCTTAGTCATGTTGTTAATACAACAGTGTGCTCTGGAGGGATGTTCTGCTCTAAACTATGGCTAACGTTTTGATGACAATTATTGTAAATTGCAGGTTACACCTTAGTGTATGTGGGAGTTTGATTGCAAGAGACTGAACAAGATTCCCATTTGTTGACAGACACAACAGTTACTGTGATACAGAAAGGAGAAGAGCACTGCATAGCACTAATAGACCAAGAAATGTGAACATAGGACAATCTCCTCAGGGAAAACTGCACATGCAGTGCTGTAGGAATTACAGTGCAGTCTTCCTACAAC
>JABUOV010000907.1:0-10044 GCA_025617405.1 Perca schrenkii
ACTAGAGAAAAGCGAGAGGTTACCAGCCCAGGAACTAAATTTGCAGCAGGATTCTTTCCATGGTATGGAACAGTGAAAAATGCACATAATATTGATCAGGTTCAGGAAAGTCTTGAGAATTTGACTGCTATGATGATTTCAGGGTTTGGAGAATTTCCTCCTGTTATGCGAGCTATGAGAAACATGCTAATGCAACATCAGATGGGATTGGATCTATTGCTAGCAGCACAAGGGGGATTGTGTCACATTATTGGAACATACTGTTGCACATTCATCCCAGACATTTCAGGAAACATCACTGACACCATTCACCACTTGAACCTACTTTTGACTAATCTCAAAGCACAGGACGTCCCAGAACACTATGCTGGATGGGACTGGTGGGCCTGGGGTTTTCAAAGGGGGTGGAAGGCTTGGTTAGCTAGATTTGTTGCACCACTAATAACTTTGATGTTTGGTTTCCTGATCTGTGTATGCTGCATAATCCCACTTGTCAAGAAAATGGTCTCCTCCATCTTCATGGTAAACATGATACAGTATCAGGCACTTCGGAATACTGAGTCTTCTGACTTGTTTCGTATGTCCAGGTATGATGATGAGGTCCAGGACATTGATTCTGATACTGTGTGAGACACAGTTTTATTAGGGCCCGAGCGCCGACAGCGGCGAAGGCCCTATTGAAACTGAAGGAATTATTAGGGCCCGAGCGCCGAAAGAGGCGAAGGCCCTATTGAAACTGAAGGAATTAATCTTTCTTTCTATTCTTTCTTTCTATTATTAGGGCCCGAGCGCCGACAGCGGCGAAGGCCCTATTGAAACTGAAGGAATTATTAATAGGGCCCGAACGCCGACAGCGGCGAAGGCCCTATTGAAACTGAAGGAATTATTCTTTCTTTCTATTATTTTCCCGTCAAATGAATTGGCTTTTTGAGGGGCTTAACATATGCAAAAACTCACCAAATTTGGCGGTCGCATCAAGGGTCCAGGCCTGAGGACACCTACAGGCCAAAATTGACTTTTGGTCATGGCGCCCCCCACTGGCAACATGAAATGTGCCTTATATGACAAACATCATCCGATTTGCATGAAACTCAGAATGTGTGGTCTACGTGTGATACTGAGCCGACCCCTATACTATGACCACGCCCACTTACTCAGGCCACGCCCCCTTTCATAACATTTGAACCGTTTAAAGTAGAGTCTTGTGTGAGGTGTCATTGAACTCAGCAGAGAGTTCCTTCTTTATTGGTGATGGTTTGGCCCGCCCCCTATGCATAAGCCACGCCCCCTTTCATAACATTTGAACCGTTTAAGGTATACCCTTGTGTGAGGTATCATTGAACTCAGCAGAGACTTCCTTCTTCATTGGTGAGGGTTTGGCTTGCCCCCTATGTTCAAGCCACGCCCCCTTTTATTACTAATGGCCCGATTGATGTAAACACTTCTGTGAGGTATCATTGAACTCAGCAGAGAGTTCCTTCTTTATTGGTGATGGTTTGGCCCGTCCCCTATGTTTAAGCCACGCCCCCTTTCATACATGCTGACCCGTTTAAGGTAGAGTCTTGTGTGAGGTATCATTCATCTCAGCAGAGGCTTCATTTTTAATTGGTGATGGTTGGACCCGCCCCCTATGCTTTAGCCACGCCCCCTTTCACAGCTAATGAACCGTATGACGTAGAGTCTTGTGTGAGGTATCGTTGAACTCGGCGGGGAGTTCCCTTTTCATTGGTGATGATTTGCGGCGTCTGAGACCAGCTTTTGGTTTAATTCTCAATCAGTCTCTATTGGGTTTTCATTTTATCATTGATATTTACTAAACTCTGCTGCTGCAAAGAAATTTCCATCACAAAGGGCCAACAAGTGCTAAGCATCTCTGGGAACTCCTTCAAGACTGTTAGAAAACCATTTCAGAGGCCTGTACTACGAAGCAAGATCAACATGCCCTGGATCTCTTTCAGTTATCCGGCTTCACCTAACCTAACAACTGCGGTCTCGCATAAGCTGTATCACGACGCTGGTTATCAACTAGTTAAAGTGATGGTTCGGAGTAATTTCACCCTAGGGTCCTTTGCACCATGACCTCGAGCCAAACACCCCCCCAGAAGCTTTTTTCACCTAGGTCTAACATTGGGAGAGTTAGCGTAGAGTAGCGTTAGCCGCTGAATAGCTTAGCGCAGGGGCTAATGGACCCACATTTGTATCTCGTAAATGACCCCACTAATAATACCCGAAAATGATACCAAACTTCTACACTAGTACAAATAGGTTATGTACTCATAAAACAATGGATTGGAAAGTTTGTAAGTACACCAGAAGTTTATGAACACTTGCCTGCTGGCTTCTGCTCTCTGCTGCTGCTGCTGCTGCCGGCAGTAAGACGAGTGCTTAGGGCCGTCTACAAATTACAACACCGAAAAGAGATACAAAAATCTGCTGATCACTTTCTTTGGTCTGAACTCAGCTTAAGGCCTATTACATGTCTATAGTGTCTACAGAACACAATACGTGTTGTTATTATACCGTGTATAAAAGGTTAATGAATGTTTCTATTTCGTCTGAAAAGTGTTTTTGTTCATTATTAGTCATTTTGGTTATTTTTGTTTTGTGGGTAAGATTGGTTTATAAGTCCAAGAAATCTGTAAAAAATATTGTAAAATAAAAACTGTAAAATAAACCAGTTGTTGAACACAAGGCCTGAGTAAACAGTGACTTGAGCACCAAACTCTGAATAGAAAAGCTGGTTTACACAGAAGTTGTATTTCATTACGAGTACATTGTGTTTCCTGTGGCTGCTTCACAATAAAAGCTCCCTGTGTGTGTCACCAGTCGGATGCTTTTAATGTGAAGGAGTGGCAGGAGGAAATGTTTGTTTCCACCAGCAGTGATTGTGGAGGATGAATCAATATGGATATGCTGGACTTTTGTGCTGCTTATGGATGTTTGAACGAAATAAAAACAGCAAGAGATAACATTTCACAGCTGAGAATGTGTTTTATGATATACAGGTGCTGGTCATATAATTAGAATATCATCAAAAAGTTGATTTATTTCAGTAATTCCATTCAAAAAGTGAAACTTGTATATTATATTCATTCATTACACACAGACTGATATATTTCAGTGTTTATTTCTTTTAATTTTGATGATTATAACTGACAACTAATGAAAATCCCAAAATCAGTATCTCAGAAAATTAGAATATTGCCTAAGACCAATACAAAAAAAGGATTTTTTAGAAATGTTGGCCAACTGAAAAGTATTAACATGAAAAGTATGAGCATGTACAGCACTCAATACTTAGTTGGGGCTCCTTTTGCCTGAATTACTGCAGCAATGCGGCGTGGCATGGAGTCGATCAGTCTGTGGCACTGCTCAGGTGTTATGAGAGCCCAGGTTGCTCTGATTGTGGCCTTCAGCTCTTCTGCATTGTTGGGTCTGGCGGATCGCATCATCCTCTTCACAATACCCCATAGATTTTCTATAGGGTTAAGGTCAGGCGAGTTTGCTGGCCAATTAAGAACAGGGATACCATGGTCCTTAAACCAGGTACTGGTAGCTTTGGCACTGTGTGCAGGTGCCAAGTCCTGTTGGAAAATGAAATCTGCATCTCCATAAAGTTGGTCAGCAGCAGGAAGCATGAAGTGCTCTAAAACTTCCTGGTAGACGGCTGCGTTGACCTTGGACCTCAGAAAACACAGTGGACCAACACCAGCAGATGACATGGCACCCCAAACCATCACTGACTGTGGAAACTTTACACTGGACTTCAAGCAACGTGGATTCTGTGCCTCGCCTCTCTTCCTCCAGACTCTGGGACCTTGATTTCCAAAGGAAATGCAAAATTTACTTTCATCAGAGAACATAACCTTTGGACCACTCAGCAGCAGTCCAGTCCTTTTTTGTCTTTAGCCCAGGCGCGACGCTTCTGACGCTGTGTCTTGTTCAAGAGTGGGCTTGACACAAGGAACGCGACAGCTGAAACCCATGTCTTGCATCCGTCTGTGCGTGGTGCTTCTTGAAGCACTGACTCCAGCTGCAGTCCACTCTTTGTGAATCTCCCCCACATTTTTGAATGGGTTTTGTTTCACAATCCTCTCCAGGGTGCGGTTATCCCTATTGCTTGTACACCTTTTTCTACCACATCTTTTCCTTCCCTTCGCCTCTCTATTAATGTGCTTGGACAAAGAGCTCTGTGAACAGCCAGCCTCTTTAGCAATAACCTTTTGTGTCTTGCCCTCCTTGTGCAAGGTGTCAATGGTCATCTTTTGGACAGCTGTCAAGTCAGCAGTCTTCCCCATGATTGTGTAGCCTACAGAACTAGACTGAGAGACCATTTAAAGGCCTTTGCAGGTGTTTTGAGATAATTAGCTGATTAGAGTGTGGCACCAGGTGTCTTCAATATTGAACCTTTTCACAATATTCTAATTTTCTGAGATACTGAATTTGGGGTTTTCATTAGTTGTCAGTTATAATCATCAAAATTAAAAGAAATAAACACTGAAATATATCAGTCTGTGTGTAATGAATGAATATAATATACAAGTTTCACTTTTTGAATGGAATTACTGAAATAAATCAACTTTTTGATGATATTCTAATTATATGACCAGCACCTGTATATGCCTCCTTCGACCTGCAATCTGAGCTCCAGTGGCAACGGGAGGCGGAGAGTTCCCTGGCCGGCAGCAGCGTCTCTTCCCCCGGGCAGGAACACAGCTTAGAGTATTTGTTTTCAAGGCACGGTATCACATTCTTATTAGTGGCTGAGTCCCCCTAAAGGTCTGATCTTAGAATCACACCCTGGAAAGAAGCAACAAAAATGTTAAAAAAAAACAGCTTAAAGATGCAGTAGGTAAGTCTTATAAAACTAACTTTCTGTCATATTTGCTGAAAATGACCCTATGATCCAGTAGAACTACATGAATTATGTAAAAAAAAAAAAAAAAGACAGCTCCTCTGGCTCCACCTACAGCCTGTAGTGCCATTGGCAAAATTCCACCGCTCCCGGTCGATTTTCTCCAATCAGGGCCACAGGGGGGTGGGTCTATCTGCCTGTCAATCACTGCTCAGGCACACGCATATACAGCGTTCTCCCCTCCCCCCTCCCCGCGCACGAGCTGCAGAAAAGTTTTCCAAAACTCCGTGAATAATGGAGAGGCTTTTCAGAGGTGGCGTGGCTGCAGGATTTTAAAGATCTGGAGAACGATGCAGATGTAGCCACATTTCCTCTCAACAGGTAACATTATTACCATGAATGATTTATCTTTCACTTGGTTATTAGTAGTCAGAAGTCCACAAAGCTACGTTGGTGAGGATGATAGTAACGTTAGCACAGTGGTCGGTCTGATGTGATGCTTAAATGGCTAACGGTAGCCTGCTAGTTAGCATCGTTTTACTGTTGGTGAGTAAAGTTAACATTGTGTTAGTGTTTAGTTATTGAACATTTCTGTCAAACTCCGTTGTGTGGGAGGGGCTTAGGAGACGGTTTGGGCTGCAGCAGAAAGGGAGGAGGGACTGAGAAGTTGTCGATGTTCAAATTTGTTGGCAAAGTCCTGGCTCTTCACAATCTTACCTACTGCAGCTTTAACTCTTGCCTTTGGCACCATATCAGTTAGTGCCGGCTCTGAGAGAGAGATAATGAATCTACTAACATGTATATTGTGTGTATCACAGCCAAATAATTAACAAAAAACACCACATCAATGAGCCAGACTGTTGCACTGGCTGACATGTTCCTTCATCTCCATGAACACACACACACACACGCACACACACACACACACACACACACACACACACACACACAGACACCTCATTTAAAGAGCAACAATAATGTAAAAGCCTTTTATTTTACAAAACAAGATGTAGGCCAGAGATTATCTGCTCGACCTCGTGAAAGAAGAAGAAAAAAAAATAACAGCTCTGTATGATTTACAAAAATCAATGTAGGACCCCAACGGTAATCCAGGGACCATGTCCCCCTTTGTCCCCCTCAGAGTCTCTGTGTGTCCAGCGCCTGAACTCGGGGACTACTTCTTGGCGTAGGTGATCTTCATGGCGCAGGTGGCTGTGATCCGGAAGCCTTGCAGTGCGTCTTTAGCCACGCCCGCCTGCGTCTCGCTCTCCACGAAGGAGATGTCGTGTTTCCCCGGGACCAGTCGCACCTCTTTGAAACCAGGAAACCTGCAGAGGACAAAAAACACAAAGAAACCCTGTCAATACTAATCTTTATTTATAGAGCGCTTTTCATAATCTACCTTACAAAGTGCTTTACAAAATAGACAAAAATGTAGAAAAAACACCAAAAACATTGTATAAAGCACCAAAAACACAGAAAAAACACCAAAAACATTGTATAAAGCTCCAAAAACGTAGGAAAAAAAACACCAAAAACATTGTATAAAGCTCCAAAAACATAGCAAAAAACACCCAAAACATTGTATAAAGTGCCAAAAACATAGAAAAAACACAAAAGAAAATGGAATAAAGCTCCAAAAACGTAGAAAAAAACACCAAAAACATTTAACAAAGCGCCTAAAACGTCGGGAAAAAAAGTTGGATAAGATACAAAAAACATTTGAAAAAAACAAACCGTTAAAAAGTGAATAATTTGCCAACATTGTTTTTGGTGTATAAAAACCTGTAGTATAAGAATAGGAAAAACTAAGAAAAAATAAAAGACCCAAGGAGGTTTAAGCTCAAATAAAACCAAGAAAGGCTCTTAGATAAAGTCTGTTTTAGAGCTGCAAAGATAAATTAATTAGCTATTAAATGAATTGCCAACTATACATATATATATGCTATATATGTAGCATGGCTAATTGTGTGGTCAGTCGCTATTAAAAATGAATCATTTACATATTTACATATTGGTATAAAAAATGACATTATAGAAAAAGAGAGACAGGCAGATACAGACACACAGACACACACAGAGAGAGACACACACACACACACAAACACACACACACACACACACACACACACAATAACAATAATCCGACCGTGACGGACCCAGCGGAGTATTATGAGGACGAACTTTATGATTTGTGCTACTCTCTGATGTGTGTTTATGGAGAGTGGAAGAGAGCTTCTAGTTGGAAGGTGAAACAGGCGGCTCTACGGTTAGCTCACCATGAGATACCCACTCGGCCATGGCTCAGGAGCTCCTTGTCTAAGTGGATTCAGGACTTCTTAGAGACTCCTGGCTGCGAGCCTTCACCTCAACATGCTACCCAGTTACCTTCTCTCCAGCCTGCTAGCAGTCAGCTACCTCCCTTGCCAGTGTGCAACAAACCTGCTACATGGTCAGTGAGTACCCCTGACCACCAGCAGTCCTATGAGGGTACCCGCCTGGCTGTTTTTTCTGGTAACCGTGGTGGCCGTAAGAGAGGACGTGGGCGACATGTTCCCCTACGCCATGCACAGGTTCAACCGCTCTCCAGCGAGCCAGAGCCCGAGTTGTCCAGCTGGCCCCAAGCTGTGCGGCAGTTCTGAGCAGAGCAGCGGTCCAGAACCTCCGCTGACGTGCAGCGTTCCTGTGCCAGAGCGGATCGTACTCCCAGAGTCGTCGCTGACCGCTCTCAAGGCCTCCAGAGGGCTTCTGCCTTCGCTGCCGGCCTCCAGAGGGGTATCACCTTTGCCGCCAGAGGGGTATCGCCTTCGTCGACGGCCGCCCTCCAGAAGGGCTCTGTCTTCGCCGACCTGCTCGGCCGCCTGAGAGATTCCGCCTTCATGCTCGGCCACTGGATGGGTTTTGTCTTTGCCGTCGGTCACCAGAGGGGATCCGCCATCACTGCTGCCCGCAGCCCCGGGGTTCCTGTGTCCCTCTGCCTTCAGTTTCCCCATCCCCGAGTTCCACGATCGTCAGTTCCCGTGCCCTCTTGTAGACTGTCTATTTCTGTTCTCCCTTGGACTGTGGTTGTTTTGTCTTTGTTTTTGTTTTGTTTAATAAATCCTCTACTCAACTTACTCTTGCCTGCTCTCCGCATTTGGGTCCAAACCTCTCAGGATTTGTGACAGGCAGTCTAGGAACTCTCCGTTGACTTGCGAGCTGGAAAAACCAAACTCTAGTCAGGCCAATCACATAGATAGATAGATAGATTTTTTTATTGATCCCAAAGAAATGGGAAATAATGGTGCAGCAGCAAAAATATCAGACACACAGCACACATACAGAGTATACATTAAATAATAAGAAACAATATACATAAAATAATAATTGAATACTACACGAGCAATATTTAAAATATATACAATTTGGAAATCAAACGTACAACTGATTCAACAGATATAGATAAAGATAAAGTTAATGTACAAGTTGGGGAGTAAAAATGTATAACTGTTTCCCTAAAACATCGTGTATAGAGTCGGTGGGCTGGCTTATGGCTGCTGCTGCTGGGAACAGAGGTCTTCTGGAAGACTTGAAGTTAAGCTTTTCTTTGAGAAAAGAACGGCACTGAAATCATTGTTAAAAAAGGAAGATGTGTTCGGAGTTTTGCCGATCGGATACAGGAAAATTTTAATCTATCAACTAGCGTTGCTCTGGTTGGTTGTAGCGCTATCCTATTGCATGCAGAGGGAATTTGGAAGACAACCGTTTATCCCGCCCCTCGGATTGAGCCCTGTCAATAGTGAGTTCCCAGACCCAACTTCTTGATGTGGGTCTGGCTTGTCAGGCTACCCTCAGGCCTCTCCAGCTAATAACTTCTCATTAGACAAGCTTATTTCTCAAATCAAATTAAAAACCTAAACAAGTAAGACTTCACAATATAGACAGGGAAAAGTCTGTATGTAACTAAAGTAATAAAAACGTACGAGGAAACAAAACCTGACAACAGAGCTGCAGTAAGAGGCGAGCCAACGCTGGAAGGACAACATTCCAACATTAGTTTCCTTGGAATTAAACTTGTGGAGTGTACATGTTCTTATGATTTCAGACTGTTCCTCTCACATTATATAATTAACCTGAAAACACTCTAATCAGAGTGCTGATTGGCAGCCCTACAGGTCAGACTAGGTCCTGCTCACACGTCATATGACACTTCTAGATATAAAAGTGTTAATGAGTCAGATGAACACAGACAGCAGCAGAATTTGTTAGTGTCAGCAGACGAAGGTACCACGTCTTTTTGACCTCATCTAAACGTGACTTTAACAGCGGAGCAGCCTGACAGTTCTGACTCTACAAAACTACTCAGAGCCTTTAGGAGGCGGGCCTGTGTTGTATTCCCTGGGTTTGATTTGGTGAGAAGGCAGAGAGTTGTAGCTCTGTCTTGGTTTTGATTTGTGGACACAATGTCCTCAACAACAAGATAAAAGATAATTATTATGATTATGATTATAAATATCAATCAAATTAATCCTGCACTATAGACTGAATAAAAACACATCCAGAGGTTTCTGAAGTACAAGTTGAAACCTGTAGTTTATCTTTGTCAGTTACTGGAGCTGGGCAATCTTAATATGGCCAAAGATGGCATGGGTTGGGTGGAGCTGAGGTGTGATAGGCTGGGATAGTTTGTGGTGTTTTGTTTTGGCAGGACTGCCACATAAAAAACTTCAGTCAAGATGGCAAAATGACAGCTGTACGGTGTTCATTTTAGGACATCCTCAGATCTCAGACTCAGGTGTCATTCTCAGACAAAACGGCCTCAGCGTCAGAAAAAACTTTTTCATCCTCAGACTAAACGGCCTCATCCTAAACGGCATCAGAAAAACCTCTGTCATCCTAAACGGCCTCATCCTAAACGGCCTCAGACTAAACGGCATCAGAAAAACCTCTGTCATCCTAAACGGCCTCAGACTAAACGGCATCAGAAAAACCTCTGTCATCCTAAACGGCCTCAGACTAAACGGCATCAGACTAAACGGCCTCAGACTAAAGGGCCTCAGACTAAAGGGCCTCAGACTAAACGGCATCAGACTAAACGGCATCAGACTAAACGGCATCAGACTAAACGGCCTCAGACTAAACGGCATCAGACTAAACGGCATCAGACTAAACGGCCTCAGACTAAACGGCATCAGACTAAACGGCATCAG
>JABUOV010000908.1:0-10033 GCA_025617405.1 Perca schrenkii
GAAACTCACTAGAAAAAAAACCTGAACCCCCAACTGACATGACTGCTGCGGCTACATCCAGATCTACCGGGCGAACCTCCGAGGGCCCCTCTCCTGCTAAACAGGTAGAAATAGACTTCAAAGCGACAGGACTTAGTGCCGCTGAACTGAGAAGCTCGTCGCTGGCTATATTGTCGAGGACATGCTGCCAATTTCCACTGTTGACTCTGAATCGTTCCGACGCATGTTTTTGAAAAGTAACTTAGTAAAGTAACTAGTACAGTAACTAATTACTTTTGAAAATAAGTAATCAGTAAAGTAACTGAATTACTTTCTTAGAGAAGTAATCAGTAATCAGTAACTAATTACTATTTCCAAGTAACTTGACCAACACTGATGGTCACTAACAGTCAACACACTTCACACTTTGAGCTGCTAGTAAATAACGGTCAACAATTCATTCACAATCAACTAACATACTGTATGTGTGCATATTACACACCAACTGCATAAAGTAAACATTGCAGAGAGTAGTTGGAAATGCTATGTTGTAACATACAGGTGAGAGACACTGTAACAGACACTACCTAATCACAAACATAATATATATATATCATATTGGTTTCTCTCTAAGTCAGGTAAACACCTGCAACACTTTTTTCAAAGGGGTGATACTGTAACAAATTGTGTTTTGAATAACAAGTCTAAGTTGCAGGTCTAGCATGATGCCCTACCACTGACAACATTTATGAATCCTTCATCAACAGAGAATACAAAATTTCAACATTCTGTGAAGTTGAAAATGATTATTTATTCATTATGGGAATATCTTAACAATAACTTTTTTGATTTGCATTTTATTTCATAATGGAGTGGTAATAAAATGTGCCACATTAAGCCTCTTTCCGACCGGAGGGATTTTTGCAGTTCCTAGAACATAACGTTCCTAGAACCCTTTTTTTCTCCTGTTCCGACTGGACCAATTTGGGGATTATTAAATTCCTCTGGCCACAGTTTCTGTAACTCTTTCAGCTCCTACTTCAGGGCCGGGTCTTTTCCCTTTTCCGCGTAGTGGTGGTTGGATGGCTGTTATTATAATAACAAAAGGTTAGTTCCTATGGTCACTTGGCCAGTGTGAATGCAAATGGGAACCGGTTTTGGGGGAGAGTAGTTAGAATGGTTTAGAAGTGGACTGTTCCTATAACTACGTTCCTGTAACTACTTTGGCGGAAAGAGGCTAGTCTCAGACAAATATTTGTAGTCATAATGACTTTTCATTTTTAGTAATACGTGACAAACTAAATGTCACCATGCTGCAAAAATAATCTTTTTAGGTCTTACAGAATATATTCCAGAGACACTGTTAAAGATACAGTTGCAATCACAATAACATCTGATAAACATTGTTACTATCAAATACAATATAATATAAAATAAATATCAAATTACAAGGTCTCAGGTGTGAATGGGGAGCAGGTGTGTTAAATTTGGTGTCATCGCTCTCACACTCTCATACTGGTCACTGGAAGTTCAACATGGCACCTCATGGCAAAGAACTCTGAGGATCTGAAGTTGAGGGTAAAGGTGATGGACTGGCCAAGCATGTCTCCAGACCTAAACCCTATTGAGCATCTGTGGGGCATCCTCAAACGAAAGGTGGAGGAGCACAAGGTCTCTAACATCCACCAGCTCCGTGATGTCGTCATGGAGGAGTGGAAGAGGATTCCTGTGAAGCTCTGGTGAACTCCATGGAGGGAGGGCAGTGCTGGAAAATAATGGTGGCCACACAAAATATTAACTCTTTGGGCCCAATTTGGACATTTTCACTTAGGGGTGTACTTACTTTTGTTGCCAACGGTTTAGACATTAATGGCTGTGTGTTGAGTTATTTTGAGGGAACTGAACATTTACACTGTTATACAAGCTGTACACTTAATACTTTACATTGTAGCAAAGTTTAATTTCTTCAGTGTTTCACCATTAAACGATATAATGAAATATTTACTAAAATGTGAGGGGTATACTCACTTTGTGAGATACTGTAGATCCCAGCTAACACAGATGACTGATTATACTAGAAATCAAGGTGTGGTGTGCAATTTAAGACATTGTAAAATAAGATGTGCTTAGTGGACTTATAAAGGTTCATGAAATGTAAGCTAAATAATACTTTATAAAGCAAAATATAAGTTAGTTAAATTTAAAATAACTCTAAGAAAGGTAAAATTGAGAAAATCTAACATGTTGAATAAAAAAATGGCAGTACCATCTTCTACAGCACTTACTGGAAGCTGACACTAGTTAGTTAAGAGGTTGGGCAATGACATCATACTCTGGTGATAGGTCGGTTTTCCGCAATGACATGTAAGTCCTGTCCTCTTGGTTTGGTTTCACCTTTTTTCGTGTGTTCCTGTGGCAAAAAGAAAAAGTGAGACATGATGTAAAAGTCTCCATTGCAATAACAGAGCCTACAGAGCATGAAATGAAGTAATTTAGTAACATACCACAGCAACATCAAGAGGATAATGGAGATGACATTCACAATGAGAGATACAACAGCAACGACAGCCCATGGATGGACTGCACTTGGTCCATCTGCTTTTAGAAATGACATAATGTAATTTGAATACAAGTTTCAAGTGTTATATTAATACTGTACACTAAATGGCCACGGTGTTATGTACACAAAACCAATTTACAAACCTGTTAATGAGTGATATAAAAAAATACATAAAGTTCAGTTGAAATGATTCAAGAATGTTCAAATGTACTCTATTGGATCACATCTTTTTATTTAATTTTTTTAGAATTTCCAGCATAATGTATATTTTCTATATACTATTGTTGGTAAGCAATAAAGAGTATTAAAGAAAGAGTCAATCAAAAATGCAATGATGACTTGCGGATGTTTATAAAAACTTGTCTTGAGTAGATCTGGAATCAAAGAACAAGAACCACAAGAGCTACTATTAAAAGCATTTTTTTAAATGATGCAATGATGTCTTAAAGCAGTGGTCTAGAGTTGGGAAGGTATTTCAGTTGTTAACACTTACCCAATAACCAATATTTAATCGTAAGGTTCATTTTTTCTTCCCCAGCGTCACTGCTGCTGACACACTCAACAGTGGTGTAGTTGTGATCTTTGACAGATACAGTAATGCTGATGTTCACTGTGTGGTGTGACATATTGGTCATAACAGAGTACTCAGCATGGTTCTCCAACAGAGGCCATGTGATGGTGGGTAAAGGAAACCCCTCACTGATGCACACACAGGTCAGGACCCCCGACTGACCCTCACACCCAGAGCTGTTTAGGATCCTTGGAAAAAGTACAGACACAAAAGAAGAATCTCAACAACACAGCAAACATACAGTAAGAAAAGAAAAACGTGCTGTGGTCTAGTCGCATTTCTTTAAACCAATCACAACCGTCTTGGGCGGTGCTAAGCACCGAACAGAGCCCCGTTGCCGCTGTAAAACAGCCTCGGGAAGGAACTTGTTTTGGTGGAACGTGTACGTTCAAAAGCTGTTTTAGTCATGCAACAGAAAACACAGATTGGACAGATGTCTAGCTAGCTGTCCTGATTTACCCCACAGAGATCTGAGGAGCAGTTAACCGTAGTCCTCATAAATCCACCGGAGTTAAAAAAAATTCCAACACAAAGAAAGCAAAAGGTAACGGACACCCGGTCAAAAAGAAGCACATCCGGCAGAATTTGCGGCAGCACCAGAGCACTCCTGAAAGTGGAACATCATGGATATAGACTAACGGTTTATTAAGAAAAAGGGAGAACAGAAAAAAATATGGCTCAAGGGGAAGCTGGGCATAGTAGCAGGTTGTTGGCAGCCTGGGTTTGTGAGCAGAGATCTGAGTGTAGGCTGAGAAAAACAGGAACAAGGCTGGGCAAGCCAAACAGGCAGGTAAAGCACGGCAGGGCTGAAGAGGTAAAACGGAGCACAAGGTCAGGCAACAGGTTAAATAACGTTAGTGAGTAAAAACGAAAGCAAACAGGAAAAGGTTGAAAAAATTGGCCGAGAGTTTACCACTGTGGGTACAACGACAAAGTGGCAAGGAATGGAGTGTGAGACTGCGTAAAATACTGCAGCAGGAGTTGATGGCAACCGTGAGAGGAAGCAGATTGGCCACGCCCAGACAGAAAAGAGAACAACAGGAGGGGGGAAACAAGGGGAAGAACACAGGGAAGGCTGCAGATCCTAATAATATAGGACCCACCATTTTTGTTTTGTTTCAGGATATCTACATTGAGCTATGAGGGCATGTTCTACATTTTGCAAAATTAACAATAAAAGTGAACGTTAATCAGCATGCATTTAGGGAGATTTAGGAAAGGGTGTTCTCTATAAGTTTCAGTTACCCCATAATGAAAAATACAACGACAAATCTTCTGTGTAAGAACAGTTTTACTGTGCACTTACATATCACTGTTATGTTTACTTTTTTCGTCAAGGGGTTGTCCTGATGTTTTACTGTGCATATGTACTGTCCAGAATATTCTGCTGTCACGTTAGGGATGATAAGTGTGGCTGTTCCAGTGTCATTGTTCAGGATTCTCTTCAAGTCAAGTTTAGTCCAGGTGCTGAGAGATGGAGGGAAACTTTCAACACTACAGCTCAGATTCAAAGTCTCACCCTCCTTCACACTTGTATCCCCAGTGATTTTAACATCTATGAGACAAAGTAATACACTGTATTCAATGTTATAACGCCCCTAAATTCTTCTAAATGTTTACTGTTAGAATAAAAAAAAATTAGTAAAATTCAACACAGTAAGTAGAGTACATTACAGTATGTTTTACTTACAGGCCACATTCAGAGTGACAGTCTCCTCTGTAGTGATGTTGTTGGTGAAGCTGACCTTACAGCTGACATTGGTGCCGTGGTGTTCAGCTGAAGAGTTAAAGGTCAGGGTTGAGCTGTGTCTCTGAGTGACAGCAGTCAGATTCTCAGTCCTGAAAGCAGTGATGTTTCCTGTGATGTGAGAGTCCTTCTCTTCTGCTCCTGTCCACGTCCAGCTGATTTCAGGAACAGATCCAGAGCAGAGACCAGGAGCAGTGCAGCTCAGTGTGCTCTGCTGTCCCTCTGTCAGAGGAGGAATCATCACTGTGGGCTTCTGGGTCAGATCTAAAGGGAGAGCAGTCCATGAGTGGAATTAAGGGAAGCAAACTATAGGTCATCGCTCATTTAAATTTGGGCTAAAGTAATGACATGATCATGATGATGATACTTTGTTAAAGTATGGGGCAATAAAATTGAGTTAAATCAGAAACTGATGCAGTTCCTTCTGGTTGCCCTAAGAGGTCGACACATGCCAAACATTACTTTTATGTTCAATTAAGACGATAAATACACCAAATATGTTGGTGCAGTTCATAAGCACAATGAACATCTTAACTGTATTTGTATTTGTTGTAACTCTTGGAGGGAATATAAATCCATCTGCCTTCCCATTCAGGTCACCATTAACTCTGATCTGATATGATCCAGAGTCTGACTCAGTGAGGTCATTGATGATGATGCTGCAGTTCCTCCGACTCACATCAGGCTCCAACAGTGACACTCGTCCTTTGAACCCAGACTGAGTTTTGTTGTTGTTCTTGTTAGTGTGGAATATCATGTCTGAATCAGCACAGTTTGGTTTGGATGCTTTGCATTTGAACCAAACTATATGTTGGGGTGTAAAGTTATCACTGGTGTTGAAAGAACACGGTATCACAACACAGAGTCCAGCCTCTGCTCTTATTTCTCCTTCACTAAGAGTGATACAGAATCCTTTATCACAGAATTCTGTTCCCTCCACTGATGCTCCTGTTGAAAGTAAACAGTGAAAGAAAAAAGTGACAGAGAATATTTACATTTTGACAACACACCATGGTATTTAATTAAAAAAGGAAGAAAGGCTACTACTGTCTTTTTATATATCTGCTTTTGTCAGCAGTGTAAACATACAACGGATGTTAAACATCATTTTTCTTCATTTATACTATTGTTGGTAAATGAGTCAATTCCATAACTATAGTTATTACTATTTATCCCAGATTCCAAGTGAGTCAATAGATGCTAAGGGGAACTCTATAATGAGGACATTGATTATGGCAAATTATTGCTAACAATTGTATTTATACTGTATGTTTAATGTTGGCATCATGACAAGATTATAATTAAGATGCATACCTGTGTCTGTCACAGAGAAGAGTAGAGTTGCCCAGATGAGAACAAACATCCTGATTCAACGATTGGCACAGTCCCTCTATTCCTTTTAGAGGCACAAACATTATAAAAATTAAAACGTTTCAGGTTATGAAACTGGACAAGAAACATTCCCGCGGTTGACAGCACAGATTTAAATACAGGATGTTTCATGATCACCTTTTCTGTAGTCAAATTTAAAAATGTGGCTCATGAAATGTTTTATTTCCAAGAACTTTGTAATATTTTTTCTATAAAAATGCTAACTAAACTTTATCTGTAGCAGCTCTATCTACAATCCGCCAAAATCCGAGTTAAATGCACACCTTAGTTTACGAATTCTAAAAATTACATTTAATCACGTTTACATTATACATCTAAAAAGATATTTTAAAAACAAGATAAATGTTTTATTACCTCTTTTTGTCTTGTTCTGCTGCTCTCTTCTCTCCACAGTGGTCTCTGCTGAATGTCTCTGCTCTGACTCTTCCTCTTCCTTTTGTACTTCTTCCCTTTTTGTGCTACAGCAAGTTTCCAGGAAGTTTCTCCACACACTGCTGGCTCTCCTTAGACTGCCACAGTAAGAGCTAACATTTCTAAAATATATGTACAGGTATATGAAATATATCACGTTGTTAGTGTGCAACTTTGACACTGAATAAGTTTTTTTTTTAGACCATCTTCATGACTGTAAAGGGGTGAGACACTTTAAGAAGGGGGAAGTACCATATATGTGTGCATTTAGAAAATGTTGTCATCTTAACAAACCAACAATCTTATCTACCAACTATCCTTCTACATTGTAATGCATAATACATGATATGCATAGTGAAATGTGCGTGCATGTGAGTGGTCTGTATAACTGGTAAATATCTGGCCAGTTGACAAAGCTAGTCATTATTTTAATCATTAATTTATTCATGTATGAAAACAAGACAACTCCAGTCATTGTTTAAGTCTATTAAATACCTGCATGAAAAGCATTTTTTTCCTAAATCATAGCTCTTAATTCAAACTGCATGCAGCCTTTTTGAATATATTTGTAACATTGTGTTATTTTGGTTTATAGTTTATTGTGCAACATCTTTAAGTTGTGTTCTCAGAAAAGATTAGCGGAAGTCATTATTCATTTAAATATCCCCTTATAAGGCATCACTGTATTCTCTAATAACTTCCCGTTGACACTTTAGGTGCAATAGTATAACTGTTTTTAGCAAGGAACTGGCAACAATTTTGTCCTTATCAGTTACTATATGCCTGTATATTGAACAAGTATATAAAACATGAAAACATTGCAATGTGTACTAAAAGTATGAAAGGCTTTGTTCTAACTGACAATTCAATGATTTCATCCTAAGTAAAAGCAAGTGGGCTTTCGGTTAAAAAGATGTGCCAGATAATGCTCATTCTTAGTACTGTGAGTCAAGTTAATTCCTATAACACATTAAAAAAGGGAAGTAATCTATGACTTCTTAAACAAGAACACTAACAGGGCTATAGAGACAAATCAGGCCAAGTGTTTTATCGGTTTAAAAAAGCAGATCAAATAAAAAACTAAAGACTGCATACCAACTTGTAATTTTTAATTTAACAATCCATAAGATTTTACATAAAAATATGCACAATGTCACCCCAGTTTTAAAGAGACCATATTTTTTGAGTCTGTCTTGAAACAATACTAACATCCCCATATGTAGATCAAAATGTCTGCAATTAAGAAGATACACATTATTTGTCTAACTCAGTTCTACTAAAGCCTCAAATTAGCGTTGGTTGATATTTGGAATGCATTTTGGGCTGTAGATGTCCGTTCACATGGGAATTGCTTCATGAAGGGATCTAACTCTTTCAATATACATATGTGCATGTGAGTACTGTATTGAGATAGACTTGAAAAAATGTCAATATATCCTTTGAGTTTCTTTGCTGCAGACACTCTCAATGAAAATGAAACAAGACTAAGTGACTACAGCCACACAGATGTCAAGGCAATCCATCCAATAGTTGCTTAGACATTTCATTTAAAACCACATACAAGCCTGGTGACAGAGCTACAGGAAAAGTCACAATATGAACAAAGAAATTGCAATACATCCTCTGGGGAACATGAATTTCAGTACATCTTTTAATGGGAATCTATCCAATAGTTCTTGTGATATTTCAGTCTAAACCACGTGGTCCGACACACTGCCAAGCAGACAAGACCAACGTTACCATCTCTTGAGCTACTCTAAAAAAGAGACACCTCTTCTCTGCACAGGGGGAAAGTGAGGGTAAATTGTTGCCAGAGGCAGAGAAATGTGGGCCATTCAGAAGGGATTTGGACTGACCACAGGGATACTTAAGGCACATAATTATCTTCATTAAATAATAACTAACAAACTAAAGTACACTTCGGCTCTCAGAGCAGAGAGGATGCAAGTAAACTAATCTAGAAAGTTGATGCAAAGTTAACACAATAACACTTTCTAAAAATTCTGTCTAACTTCACTGCACCCTTAGTTGAATTAATGAATTTGCACAGCCCCTAACAGGTAGAGGAGTGAAGTGTCTTGGTCACTTCCGGTTACCACAGGCTGAATTTGGCGTTTGAATATCACACCTCTGTGGTAGAAACCGCTTACAGGACCTTGATTTGTCGCAATAACAATCCATCATCAGTCCATTAGATCAATCCATCACAACTGATGAGAGCAAAGAGACTTGATGCAAGAGTCCTCAAATCTCACCAATAATATCCTTCACATTGGAGTACAAAACCATGTCCTCCCCTTCCTCCTCTTCAGGAACAAACTGTTCTATCTCCTCATCATCCCCGATCGTCGCATCTTCATCTTTGCCTTCCAACACATCACCTTCCTCTCCGCCATTGTCTATTTCCTCTTTTACTTCTTTCTTAATTTCAGCGTACTCTGTCTCCGTGGTCTCTTGGTTCTTTGCTGCCGTCCTGGGATTCTTTGTTTTCAACAAGGAGAAATCAATGCTGGCGTACTCCACATCTTGTGGTCCACCATTGAGATCAGGGGCTGCTTGCTCTTCTGCCACAGCTTCTTCTTCTCCTTCAGATGCCTCTTGGTAGTAGGTCTGATCATCTTCCACTGCTTGACCAGCAGCTATCTGTCAGGTAAAACATAAATTATAAGACTCATTCTGCAGCTACAACAGGCATCAAAATGTGTGTAAAATCTATATCTGGAATATATACACATTAATACCAATAATTTTTGTTTTTAAATCATACCATAATCTTTCACATTTTACTCTTTTGGTATCCTTTTCCGTACTGATAGAAAAAGACTTAAAACTTGTTGGAGATACTGTAATCCATCACAATGTGCGTTTCCTTTTATCATTTTCAGATTACTGTTTTACAGATCAGTCTGTACATACAACTGCACTGCAAAGTGACAAAAAGGGGCCTGACTATTAGAGAAGGCATGGTGTTGACTTTGATAGAATATACAGCATCTCAAGTCTGTAAGTCTCAACTATCTCAAGTATTAAGTAAGTTTAGGCAGTGCACAGTTGTGTTTGCTTGCGTTGACTGGCAAGGGCTGCTTCATTCATGCTTCATCATCAGTGGCTCATATTCATCAGCTGCTTGGCTACGAGCTGACTAGTAACGTCCAATCACATTCATGCAGGTGGATTAGGCAGCCTTTAAAATCTGACCCTTCTATCTAGAAGTCTGCTGCTCCCTTGACTAACCCAACCTCCTCCTTACTGTATGTGCTGTTTTTTTTGTATTGTTGAATTAACTAAAATGTAATGTCCATATATGTATTTGTTGAGAGGGGGATTATATCTCCAAGAAATTTGTTGTTTAACATTTTTAACAACACAAACC
>JABUOV010000092.1:0-2500 GCA_025617405.1 Perca schrenkii
GGGTGTAGCGAGCCGGCTGGAGGGTTGGCACCGCCGTGTTCATGAAACAGAACTTCGACAATAAATCAGTAAGTTGCTACTCAAAAAAAATTCTCAAGGTTGGCAGGTCTGTGGATGTTATCTGACACGTTAACGTGAGATAACTTCTATAATCGTTGGATTTCGATTTAGTTTTTTTGACAGGCTTAAGTGTTCATGACAAGATATGACCATGATACATCTGGTGATGATTGGTCGTTGTTTAGATATACCACGTTAAGCTTTTTCACGTTAATGTTAATATTAACAACAACTGTCTAGCAAAACTTTGTTCGCAAAAGTTCGCTTGAATCTTGTGCGATTCAGTGCAAAAATGAATGAAAACACCTTAAAATGTCTCAAATCAATTCGATATACCAATTTAATAGCAAAACAGCACGTGACGTCATTACGCAACAGGTTTTTATTCGCTTTAAAGCTGTTTGATGGAAACACACTTTCACACTCAGCTTTATTCGCATGAGTTTTTTTACCGAACTTCAGATAATTCGATTGACAAGTGGATGGAAACTTAGCTAGTGTTGTCAATGCTTGCGTTAAGGTGTAGAGTTCCTGGTGATACTGGGAGCATAGTCTCATGTTGCGTCGACACTTCTTAGTGTTTATAAAATATCTATTTTGAGACTAGCATGAGAGTGATCCCTAGCTCTCCCATTCAAAAGGCCATTTGACCCTAAAACGCGAATAAGGTGAATGTTAAAAGTGGCGATTCGGTCATAAAATATGCTTTTAAACCAAAGTTTGACTCACGTACATTCACAAAAAGACCCTATGTCGCATTTTGGCGAGAGTAACGCTTTAAGTAAAGTAAAGTGAGGTGGCCATAGTGCAAAAAATATTGTAATATCAGTAAGTAATTGACGTTAAATTAGATTGAATAATATGTTATTACTAGTGCTGTCAAACGATTAAAATATTTAATTATGTCATAGTTAACTCACGATTAATCGCAATTAATCTCACATTTTTAGGGCTGCCACCTCTTAGTGGATTAGTCGACTAATCTGTCGTTTTGGTCTTAGTCGACTAAGATTTCTTTAGTCCATTAGTCATTTTTTTATGCTTATTCATGCTTAATTACTCATTTCCAAGAAACTTCTGAGCACATTTATGGTAAACACAAGATTTAAAGTGGTGCTTTTGCAGGATTAATTGTGGAGAAACTCAGTTTTCCAGATGGTTAATTAACTACATTTATATTGTGCTTTTCTAGTCTTAACCACCTCTCAAAGAGCACAGCTCTGTCAATTAAATCAACTAATCCATTAGTCGACTAAATCCTATAAGTGTTAGTCCACTAAGAATTTCTTTAGTCGAGGACAGCCCTATTTTTATCTATTCTAAATGTTCCTTGATTTCTTTTTGTCCCATTATATATTTTCATTTTAATGCTCTTATCAACATGGAAAGGTGGATCGGCTTGCTTTGTGCAAATGTTTATTATTGTATTTGTATAATTTTTTTGGCCTGTTTTATTTTTTTTAATGTTTCATGTAAAGCACTTTGAATTGCCTTGTTTCTGAAAGGTGCTGTAGAAGTAAAGTTGCCTTGCCTTACAACCTCAGCCTGTCAGTCAGTTCCCAGGGCATAGAAACCACCGTTGTGCCTGCTGCTCGTCTCCGAGGAAGTGTAACGTCAACAGCACCGCGACCGCTTTCGGCTCGCCGTTAATATCATATCGCAGCAAACGCTGTCTGCGTGAAGTTATGAAAAACTGTAACCACACTAGAAACCACTTTATCGGCATCGCCGTGACTTCAACCAAACTGCAGACCATTTGGTCTCAGTCTGGAGTCCTGTGTTACCTCCATTTTCCATTGCTGAGGTGAGCGTGGCTGGTCGTCATAGCGACTATGGATTCCCCGACTCATTTCCTGCTTCATCCTTCTCCATAACCAACGTAAAATCAAGGAGAGGGTTAAGTTTCCCTGCTGCAGGTTTCCCACCGTGGTCAGAAAGAACAGGGGAGACACTTTGTTTCTCTCCCTGACTGTAGAGTCACTACTCGCTCCGAAGCTAATTGCCATGACGAGCCTACTAGCTAGCTAGCTACACGGCAAACAAGTGTGTGCGCGGCTGCAGCGTGTGTCTGTTTTGTTTCCGGTCTGCTATGGCCACGCCAAGACCCGCCCTTCAATCACTACTATTGGCCAGGCGTCCAAGGTAACGTAACCCCATTTGTTCAGGTCCTATCCCCTGACCAATAGGCTATCCTAACCACCCCCGTAGGGCGGGTCTTGGCGTCCTTTGCTTCCTAGCCAATGTTCCTAGCTAGATCCGAAAGAACATTAATCCTTCTTTAACTGTCGTTAATCGCGCGATAAAAAAAATGTCGGCGTTAAAATGGGTTTGCGTTAACGCCGTTAATAACGCGTTTAACTGACAGCACTAGTTATTACATAACATCAAAAGTAATTAACCATAATATTGATTATATTTAAGTGTGACCATAATATAAATA
>JABUOV010000092.1:15000-17500 GCA_025617405.1 Perca schrenkii
TTGTCAGCGTGTGTGTGTGTGTAGTAAGAGTTGTTGTTGTGTGTTGTCAGTGTGTGTGTGTGTGTGTACTAAGAGTTGTTGTTGTGTGTTGTCAGTGTGTGTGTGTACTAAGAGTTGTTGTTGTGTGTTGTTGTGTGTTGTCAGCGTGTGTGTGTGTACTAAGAGTTGTTGTTGTGTGTTGTCAGCGTGTGTGTGTGTGTACTAAGAGTTGTTGTTGTGTGTTGTCAGTGTGTGTGTGTGTGTGTAGTAAGAGTTGTTGTTGTGTGTTGTCAGTGTGTGTGTGTGTGTGTACTAAGAGTTGTTGTTGTGTGTTGTCAGTGTGTGTGTGTACTAAGAGTTGTTGTTGTGTGTTGTTGTGTGTTGTCAGCGTGTGTGTGTGTACTAAGAGTTGTTGTTGTGTGTTGTCAGTGTGTGTGTGTACTAAGAGTTGTTGTTGTGTGTTGTCAGTGTGTGTGTGTACTAAGAGTTGTTGTTGTGTGTTGTCAGTGTGTGTGTGTGTGTGTGTGTACTAAGAGTTGTTGTTGTGTGTTGTCAGTGTGTGTGTGTACTAAGACTTGTTGTGTGTTGTTGTGTGTTGTCAGAGTGTGTGTGTGTGTGTACTAAGAGTTGTTGTTGTGTGTTGTCAGTGTGTGTGTGTACTAAGACTTGTTGTTGTGTGTTGTCAGTGTGTGTGTGTGTGTGTGTACTAAGAGTTGTTGTTGTGTGTTGTCAGCATGTGTGTGTGTGTGTGTACTAAGAGTTGTTGTTGTGTGTTGTCAGCGTGTGTGTGTGTGTGTACTAAGAGTTGTTGTTGTGTGTTGTCAGTGTGTGTGTGTACTAAGACTTGTTGTTGTGTGTTGTTGTGTGTTGTCAGTGTGTGTGTGTACTAAGACTTGTTGTTGTGTGTTGTCAGTGTGTGTGTGTGTGTGTACTAAGAGTTGTTGTTGTGTGTTGTCAGCATGTGTGTGTGTGTGTGTACTAAGAGTTGTTGTTGTGTGTTGTCAGCGTGTGTGTGTGTGTGTGTACTAAGAGTTGTTGTTGTGTGTTGTCAGTGTGTGTGTGTACTAAGAGTTGTTGTTGTGTGTTGTCAGCGTGTGTGTGTGTGTGTGTACTAAGAGTTGTTGTTGTGTGTTGTTGTGTGTTGTCAGTGTGTGTGTGTACTAAGACTTGTTGTTGTGTGTTGTTGTGTGTTGTCAGCGTGTGTGTACTAAGAGTTGTTGTTGTGTGTTGTCAGTGTGTGTGTGTGTACTAAGACTTGTTGTTGTGTGTTGTTGTGTGTTGTCAGCGTGTGTGTGTGTGTACTAAGAGTTGTTGTTGTGTGTTGTCAGTGTGTGTGTGTGTGTGTGTGTGTGTGTGTGTACTAAGAGTTTTTGTTGTTGTTGTCAGTGTTTGTTGTGTACTAAGAGTTGTTGTTGTGTGTTGTGTGTTGTCAGCTTGTGTGTGTGTGTACTAAGAGTTGTTGTGTGTTGTCAGCGTGTGTGTGTGTGTGTACTAAGAGTTTTTGTTGTTGTTGTCAGAGTGTTTGTTGTGTACTAAGAGTTGTTGTGTGTTGTTGTGTGTTGTCAGCGTGTGTGTGTGTGTGTACTAAGAGTTGTTGTGTGTTGTCAGCGTGTGTGTGTGTGTGTACTAAGACTTGTTGTTGTGTGTTGTCAGTGTGTGTGTGTGTGTGTACTAAGAGTTTTTGTTGTTGTTGTCAGAGTGTTTGTTGTGTACTAAGAGTTGTTGTGTGTTGTTGTGTGTTGTCAGCGTGTGTGTGTGTGTGTACTAAGAGTTGTTGTGTGTTGTTGTGTGTTGTCAGTGTGTGTGTGTGTGTGTGTACTAAGACTTGTTGTTGTGTGTTGTCAGTGTGTGTGTGTGTGTGTGTGTACTAAGAC
The DNA here is from genome assembly GCA_025617405.1 of Perca schrenkii. Lineage (NCBI taxonomy): Eukaryota > Metazoa > Chordata > Actinopteri > Perciformes > Percidae > Perca > Perca schrenkii. Next base: position 16,854 of record JABUOV010000092.1, read on the forward strand.
TTGTTGTTGTGTGTTGTCAGTGTGTGTGTGTGTGTGTACTAAGACTTGTTGTTGTGTGTTGTCAGTGTGTGTGTGTGTGTGTGTGTACTAAGAGTTGTTGTTGTGTGTTGTCAGCGTGTGTGTGTGTGTGTGTACTAAGAGTTGTTGTTGTGTGTTGTCAGCGTGTGTGTGTGTGTGTAGTAAGAGTTGTTGTTGTGTGTTGTCAGTGTGTGTGTGTACTAAGAGTTGTTGTTGTGTGTTGTCAGCGTGTGTGTGTGTGTGTGTGTACTAAGAGTTGTTGTTGTGTGTTGTCAGTGTGTGTGTGTGTGTGTGTGTACTAAGAGTTGTTGTTGTGTGTTGTCAGTGTGTGTGTGTGTACTAAGACTTGTTGTGTGTTGTTGTGTGTTGTCAGCGTGTGTGTGTGTACTAAGACTTGTTGTGTGTTGTTGTGTGTTGTCAGCGTGTGTGTGTGTGTACTAAGAGTTGTTGTTGTGTGTTGTCAGTGTGTGTGTGTGTGTGTGTACTAAGAGTTGTTGTTGTGTGTTGTCAGCATGTGTGTGTGTGTGTACTAAGAGTTGTTGTTGTGTGTTGTCAGTGTGTGTGTGTACTAAGACTTGTTGTTGTGTGTTGTTGTGTGTTGTCAGCGTGTGTGTGTGTACTAAGCGTTG
>JABUOV010000092.1:20000-35000 GCA_025617405.1 Perca schrenkii
AAGTGCAACGTTTTGTGTTTTTCTGAATGTGAATGTGTCAGATTTGAGCCATACATCAGCAGTGATTCTAGTAGCCTAGAAATCTAGACCACCCTAGAGGCAGCAAATTTATTTTGCAGCCAGGGTCAAGTCTAGGAACTCTCCTTTGGCTTGTGAGCTTGAAAAACCAAACTCTGGTCAGGCCAATCACATCGTGTGTATAGAGCTGGTGGGCGGGGCTTATGGCTGCTGCTGCTGCTGGTGAACAGAGGTCTTCTGGAAGACTTGGAGTTCAGCTTTTCTTTGAGAAAAGAACAAAGAACGGCTCTGAAGTCATTCTTAAAAAAGGAAGATGTGTTCGGAGTTTAAAGTTTAATCTATCAGCTAGCGTTGCTCTGATTGGTTGGAGCGCTATCCTATTGGCGCAGAGGGAATTTGAAAGACAACCGTTTGTCCCGCCCCTCGGATTGAGCCCTGACCAATGGGGAGCTCCCAGACCTCAACATCTGATGTGGGTCTGGCTTGGCTGGGTATTAGGGCTGCCACCTCTTAGTGGATTAGTCGACTAATCAGTCATTTTGGTCTTAGTCGACTAAGATTTCTTTAGTCCATTAGTCATTTTTTATGCTTATTCATGCTTAATTACTCATTTCCAAGAAACTTCTGAGCACATTTATGGTAAACACAAGATTTAAAGTGGTGCTTTTGCAGGATTAATTGTGGAGAAACTCAGTTTTACAGATGGTTAATTAACTACATTTATATTGTGCTTTTCTAGTCTTAACCACCTCTCAAAGAGCACAGCTCTGTCAATTAAATCAACTAATCCATTAGTCGACTAAATCCTATAAGTGTTAGTCCACTAAGAAGTTCTTTAGTCGAGGACAGCCCTACTGGGTATTTTTCTTGTCCTCTGAACTCAAAGTTTTGGGTCCACTATGTCATGCATTTCCCAGTTGTTGTTGTTGTTGTTGTTGTGTTTTCCCACAAGAGCGAGGTCAGACCTAGCATGAATCAGGCCCAGTATGTTTGATGAACTCCTCTCCTGTAAACGTTGTGTTTCAGAGTCCACGTTGCCGGTCTGAACAAAGGAGGGATGGACACGTTCATCGACAACCTGCCCGGCTTCCCCGACAACATCCGGCCGAGCTCCAGCGGAGGCTACTGGGTGGCCATGTCGGCCGTGAGGCCCAACCCCGGCTTCTCCATGCTGGACTTCCTCTCCCAGAGACCCTGGATCAAGAAGTTCATCTTCAAGGTACAAAGAGACACAGAGAGAGACGCACAGAGTCAGAGATAGACTCAGAGAGACAGAGAGAGACTCAGACTGACCCTACAGACTGACTCGCTTGATGGGCTCTCCTGGTGCGTGCCTGTAGCCTACTCCTGGTTACTTTGCAACAGTAAACAGAAATTCTCCGGTGCTCCCTTCAAGCACGTCTTAAAAGTCACTTCAGAGGTATAGTTAAGTCACAAGAACTATGTTTTGGGGATTTAAAAGTATTTATTTCTCGATAAAAGTAACAAAATATATGAGATAAAATGCCAAACATATCGGATATATGTACAGAAATACGATGTCCTGAAGCGTTTTCCATCATCTTGAGTTATTTCCTTTGACTCGAGCCACTGTAGGTCAGTGGCTCATTTATTTTATTTATTTTATTAGTTTATTTGTCAGGGACCATGCACAGTTCAAGCCCTGTACCAGAGTTAGCTATACAGCTAATTTACATCTGTGGTCCCTGGGCAAGGGAGATAAAAAGACAATATAGACACTACAATACTATCAAAAACAGATAAAAACTCAACAACAACATGTAACAAGCATTACTCATACATAACCCAAATACAAATATACATTCCATGTTATAAAAAGGTCAATGATCACATAGTTGATTTGCCTTCAGCCAAGTCTTTAAGGACATTTTAAAACTGCTGAGACTTGCACAATTTCTAATATGAAGTGGAATTAAGTTCCACTTTTCTACTACAGTAAATGAAAAAGCTGATTGACCAAATTTAGTCTTCCTAAATTGAGTGTAACAATCACCTCTTACAGAAGCCCTGGTGATCCTTACATTATCTCTGCGAAATGACACATATTGCTTGAGTGGGGGTGGTGCAAGATCATGGGTCAATTTAAGACTGAGACTCAAAGAGACAGAGAGAGACTCAGACTGAGACTCAGACTGAGACTCAAAGAGACAGAGAGAGACTCAGACTGAGACTCAGACTCAGACTGAGACTCAAAGAGACAGAGAGAGACTCAGACTGAGACTGAGACTCAGACTGAGACTCAAAGAGACAGAGAGAGACTCAGACTGAGACTCAAAGAGACAGAGAGAGACTCAGACTGAGACTGAGACTCAAAGAGACAGAGAGAGACTCAGACTGAGACTCAAAGAGACAGAGAGAGACTCAGACTGAGACTCAAAGAGACAGAGAGAGACTCAGACTGAGACTGAGACTCAAAGAGACAGAGAGAGACTCAGACTGAGACTGAGACTCAAAGAGACAGAGAGAGACTCAGACTGAGACTCAGACTGAGACTCAAAGAGACAGAGAGAGACTCAGACTGAGACTCAGACTCAGACTGAGACTCAAAGAGACAGAGAGAGACTCAGACTGAGACTCAGACTCAGACTGAGACTCAAAGAGACAGAGAGAGACTCAGACTGAGACTCAAAGAGACAGAGAGAGACTCAGACTGAGACTCAGACTGAGACTCAAAGAGACAGAGAGAGACTCAGACTGAGACTCAGACTCAGACTGAGACTCAAAGAGACAGAGAGAGACTCAGACTGAGACTCAAAGAGACAGAGAGAGACTCAGACTGAGACTGAGACTCAAAGAGACAGAGAGAGACTCAGACTGAGACTCAAAGAGACAGAGAGAGACTCAGACTGAGACTCAGAGAGAGACTCTAGTCTCCCGGTGCTGCGGAGGGTTCAGGGTTTAGAAGAGACACCGTGATTTAGTTCTTAAAAAAACCTTTTTAAACACAACGACAACATCAGAATTTATTTTATAAAAAGCGTGGAAAAAAATAACCGTTTGATGTAATAAACTTCTTCTCTTCCTTCCCTCCCTCCCTCCTTGTTTCCTTCCCTCCCTCCTTGTTTCCTTCCCACCCTCCTTCCCTCCTTCCTTGTTTCCTCTCCTCCCTCCTTGTCTCCCTCCCCCCTTGTTTCCCTCGCTCCTTCTCTCCTTCCTTGTTTCCTCCCCTCTCTCCCTCCTTGTTTCCCTCCTTTTTTCCTCCCCTCCCTCCTTGTTTCCCTCCCTCCTTGTTTCCCTCCTTGTTTCCCTCCTTGTTTCCTCCCCTCCCTCCTTGTTTCCCTCCCTCCTTCCCTCCCTCCTTGTTTCCCTCCTTGTTTCCTCCCCTCCCTCCTTGTTTCCCTCCCTCCTTCTCTCCTTCCTTGTTTCCTCCCCTCCCTCCTTCTTTCCCTCCTTACTTCTTTCCCTCCTTGTTTCCTCCCCTCCATCCTTGTCTCCATCCCTCCTTTTTTCCCTCCCTCCTTGTTTCCCTCCCTCCTTCTCTCCTTCCTTGTTTCCCTCCTTGTTTCCCTCCTTGTCTCCCTCCCTCCTTGTTTCCCTCCCTCCTTGTTTCCCTCCTTGTTTCCTTCTCTTCTTCCTTGTTTCCCTCCTTGTTTCCTCCCCTCCCTCCCTCCTTCCCTCCCTCCCTCCTTCCTTCCCTCCCTCCCTCCCTCCTTCCTTCCCTCCCTCCTTCCTTCCTTCCCTCCCTCCCTCCTTCCTTCCCTCCCTCCTTCCTTCCTTCCCTCCCTCCTTGTTTCCCTCCCTCCCCCCCTCCCTCCCTCCTTGTTTCCCTCCCTCCCTCCTTCCTTCCCTCCCTCCTTGTTTCCTCCCCCCTGCAGCTGTTCAGCCAGGACGTCCTGATGAAGTTCGTCCCTCGCTACAGTCTGGTGGCCGAGCTCCACGACGGTGGCGTCTGCACCCGCAGCTTCCACGACCCCGGCGGCCTGGTGGCGGCCTACGTCAGCGAGGCCCACGAGCATGCTGGGAGTTTGTACCTGGGCTCCTTCCGCTCGCCGTACATCGCCAAACTCGACCTGCGCGGCGTCTAACGAGCGTCTAACGAGACGCTGCATCTCGTTAGACGCTCGTTAGACGCTCGTTAGTCTCGTTAGATGCTCGTTAGTCTTGTTAGACACTCATTAGTCTTGTTAGACACTCATTAGTCTTGTTAGACGCTCATTAGTCTTGTTAGACGCTCGTTAGTCTCGTTAGACGCTCGTTAGTCTTGTTAGACGCCGCACAGGTTAGACTGTGTAGCGTCTAACGAGACTAACGAGCATCTAACGAGACTAACGAGCATCTAATGAGCGTCTAAGGAGACTAACGAGCGTCTAACGAGACTAACAAGTGTCTAACGAGCGCCTAACGAGACGCAGAGAGAGTTCTGGACTCGGCTCCTCCACTTTCAGCTCGTTTGTTTTCGGTTTCTTGTGTTTCAGTCGAACAAAACCTCAGACTTCACTAAACTCAAAAAGCAATATTACAGCATTAATTAATTAATTACTATTTCATTCATACATTACTCTCTCACACACACACACAGACACAGAGAACACACAGACACACAAAGACACACACACACGCAAACACAGACACACAATCACACGATCAGACAGAGTGACACACACAGAGACACACAAACACAAACAAAGACACACACAGAGAGCACACAGACACAAACACACACAGAAACACACAGACGTCACTAAACAGAAAGCTGAGTTAGTTCTGATATGAAACACGGATCAGTTTTATTCAAATTTAATTTAAGAAGAAATCTGAAAACGCCCTCAGACCTCGGAGGGCTAACGGCTTCTCCAGTTGCCATGGGAACAGCTTCTCCTGTTGCCGGGGAAACACAGTTTGGGTATAAAATGTGAAAGTTTAGTTTTGGTTCTCAGGGTTTGTGACGGGAAGACGGTCAGCAGCCGAGCGCCGCGCTGACCGGAGCGCCAGCTAGCTCGCTCAAGCTAATCAGCTCGCTCACCTGCTACTGGCTAACTCTCTCCCAGGTTAGCGTTAGCGTTGTAGCGCGTTTGCCCGTTAATGTTTGGGGTTGTGTGTCGCTGCCTACACAGCTAACTGTGTTGTCTGAACGTCAGCGAGGCTCGTGTTAAGCTCTTAGTGCCACTAGCCGCCTCTTAGCACTACTAGCCGCCTGTTAGTGCTACTAGACGCCTCTTAGCGCTACTAGCCGTCTCTTAGCGCTACTAGCTGCCTCTTAGCGCCACTAGCCTTCTCTTAGCGCTACTAGCCGCCTCTTAGCACTACTAGACGTCTCTTAGTGCACGTCTAGTAGTGCTACTAGCCTTCTCTTAGCGCTACTAGCCGACCCTTAGCGCTACTAGCCGCCTCTTAGCACTACTAGACGTCTCTTAGCGCACGTCTAGTAGTGCTACTAGACGTCTCTTAGCGCTACTAGACGCCTCTTAGCACTACTAGACGCCTGTTAGCGCTAGACGCCTCTTAGCACTACTAGCCGTCTCTAAGCGCTACTAGCCGTCTCTTAGCACCACTAGCCGCCTCTTAGCGCTACTAGCCACCTGTTAGCGCTACTAGCCACCCCTTAGCACTACTAGATGTCTCTTAGCGCTACTAGCCGCCTCTTAGCGCTACTAGCCGCCTCTTAGCACTACTAGACGTCTCTTAGCGCACGTCTAGTAGTGCTACTAGACTCCTCTTAGCACAACTAGCCGCCTGTTAGCGCTACTAGACGCCTCTTAGCACTACTAGCCGTCTCTTAGCGCTACTAGCCGTCTCTTAGCGCCACTAGCCGCCTCTTAGCGCTACTAGCCACCTGTTAGCGCTACTAGCCGCCCCTTAGCACTATTAGATGTCTCTTAGCGCTACTAGATGTCTCTTAGCGCTACTAGACGTCTCTTAGCGCTACTAAACGTCTCTTAGCGCTACTAGACGTCTCTTAGCGCTACTAGACGTCTCTTAGCGCTACTAGACGTCTCTTAGCACTACTAGCCGCCTCTTTGCACTACTCTTATCGCCTCTTATCGCTGCTAGCCACCTGTTAGCTGGCCTGAACCCACACGTGTAACAACAAAATTAAAGTTTGAGTGTCACATTTGACTGGTTTCCTGCTTCTTTCTGTCTGTTAACTTTGAGTTTAATTTCTTTTGAACGGGAGACCTTTGGTTGACTACTTTTGAAATTACCTTTTGGTTGCTACTACTGTAGCATAAATACCACATAGTCCCCAAAAGGAAACGTTGTCAACATCTGTTTTATCTATTGCTGCAAAATGTGAGTGTCAAGCAGACAAACTGACCGCCATATATAATAATATATATAATAATAGAGCCATAGTTCTGTCTGTGTATCGATACAGTATTGACATGGAAAATATCGCGATACTTATGCTGAATTGACAATGTGCGTAGGGAGATTGGTCACTCAAAATGCGTGCAGATAACACGCCACTTGGCTTAAGAAAATGGGCGTGTATGTTTACGCGAAGTCATGATGTCACGTTTAAGAATGTCTACACTGTATACAACGGACCTAAACATAAAAGCCACTCTTTGCAAGTGCCGTTTTACCTGCAGGCATTTTGAGCGCCAAGAGGCGTGTTACCAACCTCCCTACGCAGATTTTCGCCCTTTCATACTACTTGCTACGGTGTCAATTCACACGCAATCGCAAGGTGATGTAAGTCAATGGAGGTCAAACAGCGTTGATAAACAAAAAAGAGGGTATGCGTCTTGATAACACGTCAATAACGGCGTACGAATTGGCGTGTCATACATACGCCACTTCATGACATCAGTCTGATGCGCTTAGAGGTTTCACTCTGACACAAAGCGGAGCTTCAGTCTTTATTTCTGTTTCCTATCAGATACGTTTAGTTATTATTGGAGTGTTATCAAAATGCATACTCCCCTTTTAGCGTGTTTATCAACGCCGTTTGGCCTCCATTGACTTACGTTAACTACGTGTCCCGCGTGTCACTTTTCCTTTCCACGTTTGTTCTTTTCCTGAAGCCAACCGTAGCCTCGCGATAACACGCCTCTTGGCGCTGAAAATGCGTCCAGACAACACGCCACTTGGCGCTCAAAAAGCGTGCAGAAAACACGCCACTTGGCGCTCAAAATGCGTGCAGATAACACGCCACTTGGCGCTCAAAATGCGTACAGAAAACACGCCACTTGGCCCTCAAAATGCGTGCAGATAACACGCCACTTGGCGCTCAAAATGCGTGCAGAAAACACGCCACTTGGCCCTCAAAATGCGTCCAGATAACACGCCACTTGGCGCTCAAAATGCATCCAGATAACACGCCACTTGGCGCTCAAAATGCGTGCAGATAACACGCCACTTGGCGCTCAAAAAGCGTGCAGAAAACACGCCACTTGGCGCTCAAAAAGCGTGCAGAAAACACGCCACTTGGCGCTCAAAAAGCGTGCAGAAAACACGCCACTTGGCGCTCAAAAAGCGTGCAGAAAACACACCACTTGGCGCTCAAAGTGCGTGCAGAAAACACGCCACTTGGCGCTCAAAATGCATCCAGATAACACGCCACTTGGCGCTCAAAAAGCGTGCAGAAAACACGCCACTTGGCGCTCAAAAAGCGTGCAGAAAACACACCACTTGGCGCTCAAAATGCGTGCAGAAAACACGCCACTTGGCGCTCAAAATGAGTGCAGAAAACACGCCACTTTGTACTCAAAATGCATCCAGATAACACGTGTATGTTTACGCGAAGTCATGTCGTCATGTTGAGGTTAAGTTATGATCGTGTTTGTAGTTTTGTTCTTCATGTCACGTTGTTGAGACAAAGCGCCAAATGTAGTTTGAGTCCCTCACAGGATCTTTGTTTGCACTCAACATGACATCATGACTTCACGTAAACCTACACGCCCTCTTTCTTAACTCAAGTGGCGTGTTACCCGCAAGCATTTTGAGCTAAAAGTGTGTATGTCTACACAAAGTCGTGATATCACGTTGCTCACAGGAGCTTTGTTTGCACTTAGATGTTTCACTCTGACACAAAGCGAAGCTTCAGTCTTTCTTTCTGTTTCCTATCAGACTTGGTTCTGTATTTTTAGTTTCTTCCAATTCAATTTTATTTATAGTATCAAATCAAAAGAAGAGTTATCTCAGGACACTTTCCAGATAGAGTAGGTCTAGACCACACTATAATTTACAAATACCCAACAATCCCAGTAGTTCACCCAAGAGCATTCAGTGAGAGAGTGGCACGGAAAAACTCCCTCTCAGGAAGAAGCCTGGGACCGACCCAGGCTTCTTGGTAGGAGGTGGGACAGACCCATACTCTTGGTAGGAGGTGTCTGACAGCGCCGATTGGGGGGTGTCCGTCCTGGTACGTGATGACAGACCGTGAACTCTGAATTCTGCGTTTGTGTGAAGATGTTCTGCAGCTTTTCAGCTTCCTTCCAATAAAAACTGACATCAGATCTGCAGTTTTAATTAAATCCATTTAACTTATTATACAACTTCATAAAGTCTTAGTTTAGTACCTCAATGACATCCTTATAAATCTGTGAATTAATGACATTTTAAAGCAAAATAAATTATTTCACAATGTTTATGGCGATTGATTTTGCGTGTGAAACATTTCTGTTGCATAATAATTTAATTATGTTGAAACTAGTTCTGGTCTTCAGTCAGTTTTGATGAGATATGTAAACTGTGTTTGGTTTCTTTTTGACCAGCAGGAGGCAATGTTTGCACACCACACAGACGAACGTTACAGATATCTGATTGGTCCGAGAAACTGGGAGCTTACACCAGAGATACATGGCACGCTGAAGTGTTATCCAATCTGTCCGACATACACACACACACAGAGAGACACACGACTACACTTCACAGCTATTCGCTGCAGATTTAACAGAAACAGCTTCCTGTTTCAGTCTCAGGTGGTCCTAGTCCAGTGTTTCTCAAATGGGGGTACGTGTCCCCCTAGTACTGCAGGTTGTAGGTGAAATTTTTACAAAAATGCTCATTTAAGAATATGTCACAAATAGTTCCCTAAAATAATTATATTATAATAATGAATGAATGAATGAAGTGATGGATTCTAAACATTTGAAACGTAGCATTTCAATGTTTTCAGTTCCAAGGCTGTAGTTTAGTGAATCGATCGCTGCCTGCACTGTACTGTTCCTCTTTATACAGACTCTTTTTCTACCAAAAATATTTTGCTAATTGGCTTAAAAAAAGGGGGTACAATATTTAAAAAAAGTTTGAGAAACACTACTCTCACACGTCCAAAGGATTTATCCCCTTAACGCCGACTGTCGCTAATTTGCATCAAACCCCTTCCATTCCGACTGCAGGCGAGATAGCGTGTGTATTCCTCTCAATGCCGGTGTTTTTACATTCAATACATACCTAGGAACCTTTTGCACGCACTGGTTTCTCGTAGGACCGGTCGGAGTGGGAACTACATCCAGTTCACGGAAGCAAAATTAACCCCTAACCCTAAAAAGACTACTGTCAATGTTAGGGAGTAGGAGAGTGTTTTCTTTCTTGCTGTTGTCAAGATTCATTTATTTGTCGGTTACTTGAAAATGTGTTTAATTAATTTTACCATTTTGTAAAGAATTTTACCATGAATGCCTGTTGTCGCTAATTTGCATCATACCTAAATTTATATCTATTCTTTAATGCTATAGACAAATTAACAATCTCCACTTAATTTAGCATCAGCTTGGAGCCAGGAACACACATAATAAAGTTCTTATATAATTGTGAATAAATTCAGGCGTCAAAGGGTTAAGACAACTCAAGTGGATTTAGAGACTGAAGGAATTTTGAGAAACTAGGGTACTGCCTTACCCAAAATTTAACGGTTGTTTTATCTGCACGTAAACACACCGAGTGGTTGAGACTGGAACAGTAGATTTAGAGACAAAAAATATAAATAAATCTGCTGAACAACTTATTCAACATCCAAAAGACTGATTTTATTGAGTGAGGGGAGAGAACAGGTGTGTGGGTGTGGATATGTCTGTGTGTGTGTGTGTCTGTGCGTGGGTGTGTGTGTGTGTGTGTGTATATGTGTGTGTTTGTGTGTGAGAGAGGCGAGAAGAGCAGCAGGTGGACAGGTGTCTTTGTCTCAGGTGAAGAGGTCTGAGGAGGTTTCAGGGTCCACAGTGAAACTGGAGCGTCTTGGTCTGGTTCAGCCAGGGGATCAGCCAGACCTCCGTGTGACACACAAAGGTCTGGGAGACACAAACAGGAAGTCAGACCTTCACAATAAAGCTCTCTCTAATGAACACATGAGGTCTTGGGAGGTGATTGGACTACAGGACACTGAAGTCACAACATGACCATAAACATACATGCAGACTACAAACTACTAGACAGACCCACAAGTCGACTAAAAATACACAAAACAAGGAGAGATGAAATGACTGGAAGCAGTCTCGGACACTCAGATTCTGTGAAACTCTCGAAAGTCTCTGGGTCTCTCCAAGTCTGTCTGGGTCCCTCTCAATCTCTGTGGGTCTTTTTAGGTCTCTCTAAATCTCTCTGGGTCTCTCCAAGTCTCTCTGGGTCTGTCCAAGTCTCTCTGGGTCTCTCTAAGTCTCTCTAGGTCTCTCTGGGTCTGTCCGAGTCTCTCTGGGTTTCTCTAAGTCTCTCTAGGTCTCTCTGGGTCTGTCCGAGTCTCTCTGGGTTTCTCTAAGTCTCTCTAGGTCTCTCTGGGTCTGTCCGAGTCTCTCTGGGTTTCTCTAAGTCTCTCTGGGTCTCTCTAAGTCTCTCTGGGTCTCTCAATCTCTGTGGGTCTTTCTAGGTCTCTTTAAGTCTCTCTCAGTCTCTCTGCTGGTCTCCTACGTGGCCTCAGGGTCTCTGGTGCCTCAGGGTCCTGGTTCAGGTCTTATTACTTCCCAACATGTGGGACAGTTACCTGGTGCAGCCGTCCTGCAGGCTGGAAGTCACAGTCGGACAGATCGCTGTCGTCTCGTTTACGGCACACGGTCCTGGAGATGTTCCAGTCCACGATGTACCTCAGGCCCCGGACCACCTGGGACACACAATACACAACACAAGTTACACACTATACACACACATACGATGTACCTCAGGCCCTGGACCACCTGGGACACACACACAGGTTACACTATATATATATATATATATATATATATATATATATATATATATATATATATATAGCTGGTTTTTGTAGTTGGCTGTGCAGTAGGCCCTATGTTTGGGTATAGTCTGGAGGGGTCTGTCTGTCTGTCTGTCTGTCTGTCTGTCTGTCTGTCTGTCTGTCTGTCTGTCTGTCTGTCTGTCTGTCTGTCTGTCTGTCTGTCTGTCTGTCTGTCTGTCTGTCTGTCTGTCTGTCTGTCTGTCTGTCTGTCTGTCTGTCTGTCTGTCTGTCTTTAACAGGCAGAACAGAAACTGGAATACAGCACTGATCTCAGTCTGCCTGGACCAGTATGTGACTCTCCAGTAGAGTTGATGTGTTAATATGTTTCAATTCTTTTTAAACTTTCGTATGTCTAACTCTCTGAACTGTGTGTTTTCGTACTTGTCTCTGTGTGTGTGTCTGTCTGTCTGTCTGTCTGTCTGTCTGTCTCTGTGTGTGTCTCTGTCTGTCTGTGTGTGTCTGTGTGTGTGTATGTCTCAATGGCCCAATCCCAAAGTCCGGACTCACAGACTCATGGTCCGTCCCGTGGTCGCGTGTCGTGCTGTTGTTTACCTTTGTAATTTCCGGATTTCCCCGTCGTCTCCGCGGTAAACGTCACAACGCTTTGAACTGTGGGTAATTCCCTTTGGTGAAGTCTGCATCGATGCAGACTCACGGAAAGGGCTCAAACCCTCACGCCCTTTGAAATTCTACATCGGGACGACCCTAAGCCCTGACGAATTTCGTGAGAACGCGCACCAAAGTCCGTGAGTCTGTGAGTCCGGACTTTGGGATTGGGCCTGTCTGTCTGTCTGTCTGGGTACCTGTCTGTCTGTCTGTCTGTATGTGTGTGTCTGTCTCGTGTGTTTTGGTACCTGTGTGTGTGTGTGTGTGTGTGTGTGTGTGTGTGTGTGTCTGTGTCTGTGTCTGTGTCTGTGTGTTTTGGTACCTGTCTGTCTGTCTGTCTGTCTGCTTACCTGTCTCTGTGCTCTGAGGATGACCGAGGGTTTGAAGAGGAAGGCGTCGTCTGATTGGTTGTTGAAGGAGTACGCGGCGGCGAGGACGACCTGCTGCAGGCCGCGGTCGTTCCTGCTCACGTTGAACGGAGCGCCCGGCATCGAACCTCCGGCATGGCCGCCAGACACCACCGGGGGCAACTCTGAGTCAGGGAGAGAGGGGGTAGGCAACATCAGCGGGGGGATGTAACTAAGTACTTTTACTGCAGTAGAGAGAGAGAGAGAGAGAGAGAGTATATGTATGTATGTCTATGTATGTGTGTATATACGTGTAAGTCTCTGTATGTGTGTGTGTGTGTGTCTGTGTGTGTGTGTGTCTCTGTATGTATGTGTCTCTGTATGTGTGTGTCTGTGTGTGTCTATGTGTCTGTGTGTGTGTGTGTGTGTGTGTGTGTCTGTGTGTGTGTGTGTCTCTGTATGTATGTGTCTCTGTATGTGTGTGTCTGTGTGTGTCTATGTGTCTGTGTGTGTGTGTGTGTGTGTGTGTGTGTGTGTCTGTGTGTGTGTCTCTGTATGTGTGTGTGTGTGTCTCTGTATGTGTCTATGTGTCTCTGCATGGATGTGTCTCTGTATGTGTGTGTGTGTGTGTGTCTATGTGTCTCTGTATGTGTGTGTCTCTGTATGTGTGTGTGTGTGTGTGTCTATGTGTCTCTGTATGTATGTGTCTCTGTATGTGTGTGTGTGTCTATGTGTCTCTGTATGTGTGTGTGTGTGTCTGTGTGTGTGTGTGTCTCTGTATGTGTGTATGTGTCTCTGCATGGATGTGTCTCTGTATGTGTGTGTGTGTGTGTGTGTCTATGTGTCTCTGTATGTGTGTGTCTCTGTATGTGTGTGTGTGTCTATGTGTCTCTGTATGTGTGTGTGTGTCAGAGATGGGGACTCGAGTTTGAGACTCGTCCTCGAAAGACTTCAGACTCGACCTCGAGCTGCGGGACTCGTGAACAATGTTGATTTTTAGGAAACGTCTGACGAGCTCGCTCTACCCCTCCCTCCGTTACCTAGAACCTGCCTACGTAACACGTACTGCTGGCTGGAGGACAACAAACACACATGTCAAATTCACCGGCCGCTGCTGTGCCATTCATCGTAAGTTTTACGTTCAAAAACTTTAAACAAGACGGCCCAAACAAAAGAAGCGCTCAATGCAGAATATGCGGTATCACGATAAAAGATTCTGGCTCAACCACATCTCATTTTATCAGGCATCTGAAAACGCACCCTGATAGGTGAGTAAACATGTTTAGCTCAGCATTGACCATCTACCGTTAGCTTACTTCTTGCTTTAGCTACGACCTAACGTTACGGGAGGTTAACTCCGACTGTCTTCCTTATCAAATATAAAATGAGCGTTTGTTTGCCAAACTTGTGGTGGTCGATTAAGGTTACGTTAATCATTTAGGTGCCGCTGTCTGCCATCACGTTAATTATTAACGTTGTCTGCAAACAGGTTACAGGATTATTGTTGATCATATAACGTTACAGTTTCATTTAGTTATAACGTTACACTGGTTTGAGAGTCTGGGATGTGTTGACTTACAGTAGTTTATAGGTATGATTAGTTGCATAGGCAGTGCACATTACATGGATCTGCCACTAAGTAAATAACAAATAATTGAGGATTCTCTATCATAAGGAAGTGCACTGTAGTGTGTTAAAAATTTCATTTGGTTGCAATAGTGTTTTGCATTTAGCTACACTGTGATGTTTTGCAGTTTTGAACTAAATAGGAGTATGTCAATTTTAGTGTTGTGAGTTATAATATTTTCTATATTTGGTCTTATGGCCCCACAGAGCCAGCACAATAGGAGCCAAGGCCTTTCATTATAATTCATCAACAGACAAGGGAGTCCTTTTTCTTCAGAGCCTCAATTTTTGGTCTGTACTGTACTGTATGTTACTTAAAGTACAGATATTAACTCAAAAAGGAAAGCATTCTTGGTTTTTATCATGTTGCAACAGTGTGTTTACACTGATTATATACCAAAATCAAAGCTGATACTGTATGCTGATAGATAAAGGAGTCATAATAACATATTGCATGCTTTGAATTTCTTATATATAGCTATGCAGTGTTCTAAGCAGCCTGGATGGGTCGCTGTACGTGATGCAACACTTATTATAACCACAAGAGACTTGAGACTTGACTTGGACTCTAGCTCAGAGACTTGAGACTTGACTTGGACTCTAGCTCAGAGACTTGAGACTTGACTTGGACTCTAGCTCAGAGACTTGAGACTTGACTTGGACTCTAGCTCAGAGACTTGAGACTTGACTTGGACTCTAGCTCAGAGACTTGAGACTTGACTTGGACTCTAGCTCAGAGACTTGAGACTTGACTTGGACTCTAGCTCAGAGACTTGAGACTTGACTTGGACTCTAGCTCAGAGACTTGAGACTTGACTTGGACTCTAGCTCAGAGACTTGAGAGCATCTCTGCATCCAGGATATCGTCCACACATAAATCCACAGAGAAAAGAATAGTTATAGTTGCATTAAAACTGTAAAAAGAGTTATAAAAACATCAGAAAAAAAAAACCATCCAAAAAAGTTAAAAAAAAAAAAAAAACAACATTAAAAGAGTCCAGAAGAGTCGACCAAAATGTCAAAAAAAAAAATTTGCCATAAAAGCATAAAAAAAGGCATTGAACTGGCAGGCATTGAATTCTGGCAGGCCAAGTAATCAAGATGCTGCTAACGCTATTAGCCAACAACACAGCCTCATCAGCTGGTCTGCTCCAGCACGGACTAACAACATGATCACTGTCACTAGATATACAGAAAACATTCACTTTCACTTGGTGCTATTCACTGACAGTAAAATCACCTCTACAGTACCAGGCTGATACACATCTCCCC
>JABUOV010000092.1:47500-55000 GCA_025617405.1 Perca schrenkii
CACACACATACACACAAACACACATACACATACACATACACATAAACACACAGATACAGAGACATACAGAGACACACATACACACAGATACACACAGATATACACACACACACAGACACACATATACACACACAGACACACACACACACACACACACACAGAGAGACATACACACACACACACACACACACACAGACACACACACACACACACACAGACACACATATACACACACAGACACACACACACACACACATACACACAGAGAGAGACATACACACACACACACACACACACAGACACACACACACACACACACAGACGCACATATACACACACAGACATACACACATACACACACACAGATACAAACACACATATACACACACACACACAGACAGAGAGGCACACACACACAGAGACAAACACACACAGACACACACACACACACACACATACACACACACGTACACAAACACAGACACACATACACACCCACACACACAGAGACACACACACATACACACACACAGACACACACAGAGACACACACAGCAACACACACTCCAAGTCTGCAGGTTGATATTTTCTGCCCTTAGATGTTCTGTTTGTTAATGTTATTGTGGAATACAAACATTCACATTGACACCTAATTAGAATAATATGCAAATATGTGCAAAGTAGCAGCAATACAATTATCATAAGCTCAGTCACACACACACACACACACACACACACACACACACACACACATACAGACAGAGACACACACACAGAGACTGGTACAAAAAATACGATAAGTAAGTCAAATATTTCTTCTATGGTAATAGATAACTGTTCTGTTCCGTCATTTTCGACACAACATTGTCTTTTGAAGCTCACATTAATAGAATTACCCGTTCTGCATTCTTTCACATTCGCACTATAAATCGTCTCTCGTCCTGTCCTTTGACTCTAAGAGTGCTGCTACGCTGGTGCATCCTCTCGTAACATCACGAATCCACTACTGTAATGCTTTGTTTCATGGGCTTCCTTTAAAATCTCTCCATAAATTACAGTTGGTACAAAACGCTGCAGCTCGAGTCATTACCAACACTCGCATTTTTGAACACATGTCTCCTGTTTTACAGGAGTTGCATTGGCTCCCGGTTAATATCCGTGTAGATTTTAAAGTTTTGCTTTTAACTTACAAAGCACTTAACAATTTGGCTCCTTCATATCTTCAAGATCTTCTTCGTATTCACACTCCTTCCCGCACTCTAAGATCTGCTTCTGCACTTACACTTGTCCTGCCCCGCACTAGGACATGCTTCTATGGGGTCACGAGCTTTTGGCTACGCTGCTCCCCCATTTATGGAACTCTCTTCCTGTGGAAGTTCGCAACAGTTCTAGTCTCTCAGATTTTAAATCTCGTCTTAAAACGTATCGATTTAGGCAGGCTTTTATGTGATTAATGTTTGATGCTGTACTGGTTTGATTTTTCTTTTTCTTTTTTTTAACTGTTTTTTATAAATTTTGTAAGGCGTCCTTGAGTGCCATGAAAGGCGCCTTTAAATAAAATGTATTATTATTATTATTATTATTATTATAATTATTATTATTATATAAAAGAGACTTCAGATACAGTATTAGAGGACCACTAAGGTCTATATAAAAGAGACTTCAGATACAGTATTAGGGGGACCACTAAGGTCTATATAAAAGAGACTTCAGATACAGTATTAGAGGGACCACTAAGGTCTATATAAAAGAGACTTCAGATACAGTATTAGGGGACCACTAAGGTCTATATAAAAGAGACTTCAGATACAGTATTAGGGGACCACTAAGGTCTATATAAAAGAGACTTCAGATACAGTATTAGAGGGACCACTAAGGTCTATATAAAAGAGACTTCAGATACAGTATTAGGGGACCACTAAGGTCTATATAAAAGAGACTTCAGATACAGTATTAGGGGGACCACTAAGGTCTATATAAAAGAGACTTCAGATACAGTATTAGGGGACCACTAAGGTCTATATAAAAGAGACTTCAGATACAGTATTAGGGGGACCACTAAGGTCTATATAAAAGAGACTTCAGATACAGTATTAGGGGACCACTAAGGTCTATATAAAAGAGACTTCAGATACAGTATTAGGGGACCACTAAGGTCTATATAAAAGAGACTTCAGATACAGTATTAGGGGACCACTAAGGTCTATATAAAAGAGACTTCAGATACAGTATTAGAGGGACCACTAAGGTCTATATAAAAGAGACTTCAGATACAGTATTAGGGGACCACTAAGGTCTATATAAAAGAGACTTCAGATACAGTATTAGGGGACCACTAAGGTCTATATAAAAGAGACTTCAGATACAGTATTAGAGGGACCACTAAGGTCTATATAAAAGAGACTTCAGATACAGTATTAGGGGACCACTAAGGTCTATATAAAAGAGACTTCAGATACAGTATTAGAGGGACCACTAAGGTCTATATAAAAGAGACTTCAGATACAGTATTAGAGGGACCACTAAGGTCTATATAAAAGAGACTTCAGATACAGTATTAGGGGACCACTAAGGTCTATATAAAAGAGACTTCAGATACAGTATTAGGGGACCACTAAGGTCTATATAAAAGAGACTTCAGATACAGTATTAGAGGGACCACTAAGGTCTATATAAAAGAGACTTCAGATACAGTATTAGGGAGGACCACTAAGGTCTATATAAAAGAGACTTCAGATACAGTATTAGGGGACCACTAAGGTCTATATAAAAGAGACTTCAGATACAGTATTAGGGGGACCACTAAGGTCTATATAAAAGAGACTTCAGATACAGTATTAGAGGGACCACTAAGGTCTATATAAAAGAGACTTCAGATACAGTATTAGGGGACCACTAAGGTCTATATAAAAGAGACTTCAGATACAGTATTAGGGGACCACTAAGGTCTATATAAAAGAGACTTCAGATACAGTATTAGGGGACCACTAAGGTCTATATAAAAGAGACTTCAGATACAGTATTAGGGGACCACTAAGGTCTATATAAAAGAGACTTCAGATACAGTATTAGGGGACCACTAAGGTCTATATAAAAGAGACTTCAGATACAGTATTAGGGGACCACTAAGGCCTATATAAAAGCATCCAAAGAGCACCATGTCATGGGACCTTTAAATATCTCCGAAATCAGCGAAAGCTCCATTTCCGGCCCCTTTTATCACAAGATCATACGGTGCTTCCTCTTCCCACAAGGCGACGAAGAAGAGAGCATGCAAACACGCTCATCTGCCTGGCTGTGAGTAATTGGTGGACTTGTGTATCCGTGGCCATTTTCGGTGAAACTAACCGATCAACACTCAGGAAGGCTCTAAGGACCTACCTTCTTACCTTGCCTCTATCTGCAGGCAAACTGTTGTATTCTGCTGCGTTCATAGACATCGGCAAGCGTGTAGGAAAAGTTTCCAGACAACATACAATAGGAAAAGATGTTTATATGTCATTTAGACACAAATACATATTAATAAATGACATATCATGATATATATGAAAAAAAAATCAATTTTCTAATATGTCACCTGTCAATCCAGAAGGAAATATTCTGGAGCCTATTCTGCCGTCAATACTGCTGACGTTGTCTTTGCTGTAATCAGATCAGAATATATTTATGTTTATGTTTATGGGAAACATCCATGTGTCCAGACAGGGCTAGCAGCAGCAGTCAGACACCTTTAGACGTAGAAAACGCCACGCAGCCAGTTCTTCAGAGCCAGAAGGATTCAATTCTGACGAAGAGCATTATGAAAACAGGAGGGATCCATTGGAAGATAAGTATGTGTATTTATTTACAAAAACAATGCATTACTGTGCGTAAATATGGCCATATTGGCAAAAAGAATAATTGATATTTTATGACCACTGTTGTTTTACTGTTCTTTGAGATGACTCTTTCAATTCAATTCAATTCAAAACTTTATTGCCATGTCAACACAGTTGATTGGAATTTGTCTTGGTACTAATCAGGTTAAAAAGACAAGACATACACAGAAACACAAAATACATAGAAGACAATCACATAGACAATCATTCAGACCAGTAAAAAGATGTAAATACCTTGTGCTATTGCAACTTCCCATAAAGTGTCTGGTGCAGTCTATGAAGTGCATTTTTTTAATAAGGTGCATTTTAGTCCAGGTTTACTCTGCAAGGTGCCTGGGGTCTCATTTATAAACGTGGCGTACGCACAAAACGGGGCTGAAAACGTGCGTACGCCACTTCCCACGCAAAGGTTGTGATTTATAAAAAACAAACTTGACGGGAGAATGTGCGGTCCTCCACGCAAACTCTGACCCGTGCGTACGCACATTATGGAGACAAAATAGGAATTGGCGACGCAGATGGTGAGGTGGTGAACTGAAGTCAGACTGCAGAAAGTATATGTGGGAATAACAATTACTCTTAATGGCTCTCATTTATCAAAAGTGCGTACACCAAATTTCCAGCGTACACCTGGCATACACCCAAAACCACGGTGACTTTGAGATTTATCAATATGGACGTTGGCGTACGGCACGCTCCAATCCTGCGCCAGCTCAGGAGGTGGTGTACATGTACGCACGTTTTGAGTTTGTGCGGAAATGCGCAGAAAAACAATTCCTAACACCACAAAAAATATATGAGGGTCGTTATGTTTAAGTATTAATGCCTCATGCACGTTTCTTCACACCATATCATGAAGATTAAATCCAGCAGTGTTATTTGTGCTTGTACTGAGTGATAATTGTTCCATAAACACCTCCAACTCAAATCTTGAATCAAAACTCATTCTTAATGTTTAATCAGCGCTATCTCGCCGTCACACTGGCCTTCATTTATCAATCTTGCGTAGAAACGGGCGTACATGTTGGCGTAAGATTATGCTTACACTCCTCTCACCGCCTGATTTATGAAGCTGTGCGTACCTTTGAAATCCAGGTGTACGCAATACCTGCCCTTGATAAATGCCGCGCCTGAAAACGATCGTCATTAGAATAGCACGCCCCAATATATTCTGGGTTTTGAGGCCTCGCCCCTACAATTCACGACATGGTGAGACGTAATCCGGCTGAGAAGCGGCACTTTTCAGAGGTGGAGATTGAAACCCTGATATCTCCGGTTCATTTGCACTAACGTGTGTACTATTTGGCAGCCTGAAAACTGGTATTAAAGGCTGGAGAAAGAATGCTGAATGGAAAGAGATCACTGATGCGGTCAACAGTGTTGCCGTGGTAAATCAGACTCCAGCTGAAGTTTAGCCTATTTAATTTAACATCGACACATTTTTCTATAGTCCTAATAGTAATATACAGGCTTCTATTGCAGTCTCTTAGGCCTATATGTATGTGTACTTATATTTAAATAAACACACGGTAGCGGAGTTTATGCGGGGTCTTTTAATTTGCTCGTGTTTTTTTTTCATGAGTCAGAACAAGGTCAAGGAGTCTTTATTATCCCCGAGGGGCAATTCGTTTTGCAGCAAATAAAGTGCAACATAAACCACACATAAGACATACAGACAACAGACACTATCGATGGAGAACACAAGTAAATACATACTACACAAAGGTCCGCATCTCACATTGAATTATTAACGAAACCTATAGCAGCAGGAACAAAAGAGTTTTTGTGTCTGTTTGTCCTGCATCTGCGGCCAGACGGCAACAACATGAAGTAGCTGTTCAAGGGGGGGCTTATATCAGCCAGGACTGACTGGGCCTTCTTCAGGGTCCTTGTCTCATATAGAGATTTTAAGTCAGTCAGAGAGTTCAGGGAAATTTTTCCACACACTTTAGTAATGTATTGCAGCCTGTTTTTGTTTTTAAGAGTGAGGGACCCAAACCAGCTCACAAAGGCAAAAGAAAGAATAGTTTCAATAAAACATCCTCATAAAAGTCTTATCGACATTAAAATTGCGAAGTTTACGGTAAAAAAACATACGCTGGTGTGCTTTTTTACAGACAGTGTCAACCTGAGGCTCGTAGGTGAGTTTGTCTTCTACTATAATACCGAGGTATTTGTGTTGCTTCACCACTTCGATAGCTTGATCATTAATAAGGGTCGGAGAGAGGGGGGGGGATTCTTCCTAAAGTCGATCAGCATTTCTTTAGTTTTTGCCGCGTTGATGTTCATAAAAGATGACTTGCACCACGCTGTAAAATCATTTAAAGTAGCGCCATACTCGGGGTCGTTGTGAGTCAGCAGTGACACTATTACCGAGTCGTCAGCAAACTTAATGATGTGACGTCTGGCGTGCTGGCTTTGGCATGCATTTGTATATAAAATAAATAAGATCGCGGAGAGGACGCAGCCCTGGGGGGAACCAGTGGAGGAAAAGAGAACATCGGATAAGATGCTATTCACTCTCACGCGTTGTGACCTGTCAGATAAAAAGTCCATCAACCAACAAATAAGACAATGATCAATATTAAAAGTATTCTTTAAGATTCCTGCCAAAATATGTGGTTGAATGCAATTAAAGGCTGAAGAAAAATCATAAAAAGCAGCCGCACAAAGCTCTTTGCACCCTCAAGATGGGTATAGATCAAGTTAAAAAGACGAGAACGAGACAACAGCTGATGGAGAGTGCTTGTCCTCCGCCCCCCGTGCTGGACCCTGACAGGAGAGGGGCTGGAAAAACAAGCCAAAATAACTCGGTCAATGGCAGAAATAAATCATTCACTTGAAAGAGAAACAAAAACCTGAAGAATAAATAAAAATGTTGTGCATCGTCATGTTTCCTGTATTGAATATCATTGCCAAACATAACACTATAGGCTATACCTTTTAAAAGTGAGGAATAATATCCTGTCTCCTTGGTATAGCCCCCAGTTGGGGCTGGACACAGCTCTCCGGGCATCGGGTCATCTGGCTCCATCGCTACATTTATGGCACCGTGTTTCCTGCGAGATGTTGTACAGAACCCCCCCAGGCTAAAACAATGTTGCAGACCGGCGCATAGCGGTCTTCTTTTAGTTTGTCAGTGCTTTTTGTGGTGTTAGGAATTGTTTTTCTGCGCATTTCCGCACTAACTCAAAACGTGCGTACATGTACACCACCTCCTGAGCTGGCGTAGGATTTGAGTGTGCCGTAAGGCAACGTCCATATTGATAAATCTCAAAGTCACCGTGGTTTTGGGTGTACGCCAGGTGTACGCTGGAAATTTGGTGTACGCACTTTTGATAAATGAGGGCCATTGTCCGCTATGGAGCGCAGGAGGATGAGATGGCCAGACTGCATGGAATACAGGATATCATCAAATACCCTAGCATTAGATAACTGCAGAACACAGTGTAAATAACTAAATATCTATCTTTAAAACTGTGCATATATCATCAAATGTCAAAGTCTGGAAATACAGCCGTTAAGCTCTCGCGCAAAATTTACGCTCTATGTCCTCGTTATCAGTCCAAACTTTAATACTGTTCTTAACAAACCCTGCATGAAGAAATGTGTGTTTGCCTAT
>JABUOV010000092.1:62500-77500 GCA_025617405.1 Perca schrenkii
GAGACTGATCCACAGTTTGATTATTGGTCCCTGATTTGCAGGGTGGTGCCCCGTTTTGATTGTTTGTCGATTTGATAAAGTTATTAATAACCATATTCATAACTTTATTAATATTGATAAAACATCTTTGATAATTTGCCAATGATCAAATCTGTACCATAAGGAAACCCAACATCAGACTGACCAGCTGATAGACATGGGGTCCAAAACGTCGAAAGGTAACACATTATTTTCCTCCATTATTCAATACACATGAGAGATGGTAAATCAGAAGACTTGTCATCTTTTCCAGCTGTAACTGTAACATTTGAAGATATATAGTTAAACAGGGAGGTCCCACCTATCTGGGGTCTCTGCTGTGATTATTTTCTGTCCTGTGTTGCTTCGCTAACGTCTTTGATAAACCAAATCTAGCGTTAGGAACAGCAACAGTCTGCATCTATTTTCAAACTATGTAAGCTACGTCACAGCCACGAATCTAAATGTTCTGATTGGATGTTCACTGAAACTAAGACGAAACCTCTCTCCATCGAACATATACTCACAACAGCAGTCCTCACAGTGTCTGATGTAAAGTTCTGTGTATTTTTATCTGCAGAATCTGATGAGTTTAGGATCGTTATGATTGGGAAGAGAGGGGCAGGGAAGAGTTCAGCAGGAAACACCATCTTGGGCAGAGAGGCTTTTGAGTCTGATCTGTCCTCCGTTTCTGTGACATCTGAATGCAAGAAAGAAAGAGGAGAGGTTGGAGGGAGGAAAGTTGCAGTCGTCGACACTCCAGGGCTGTTTGACACGAGTGTAGAACAAGTGTGGAAAAAGATCAAGATGTGTATCAATATGTCATCTCCTGGTCCTCATGCCTTCCTGGTGATTGTTCAGGTCGGCAGGTTCACAGAGGAAGAGAAACAAACTGTGAAAATGATTCTAACCGCATTTGGTGAAGATGCAGATAAATACACAATGGTGCTGTTTACCCATGGAGACAAGCTGAAGAAAAACACCATTGAAGAGTTTCTTTCAAAGAACAGAGACCTGCAAAAATTCATTAATATATGTTATGGCCGTTATCACGTCTTCAACAACGAGGTGGAAAACCCGTCTCAAGTCACTGAGCTTCTGGAGAAGATACGCAAGATGGTCGACGATAACGGCGGGTCGTACTACACCACAGAGATGTTCATAAAAGCAGAGGAAGAAATAGAGAGGAAGAAACAACTAATCATGAAAGAGTCTGAGGCACAGATGAAGCAAGAGATCCAGGAACTGAAAGCCAGTTTGTCCGGGGTGATGTTGGAAATTCAAAAAGAAATAATGATCTTAAGACGGGAGGCTGACGCAAGAGCTAGGGCTGAATATGAATGTCCTGTACAACCCCCCAAGTCATCCGGCTGTGTAATCCGTTAAGCAGCTTCTCTGGTGTGAGATAGTATAAAGTGTAATGTCAGTGAGTTAGCTACAACTTGTTGTTTTCAGACTAAATTAGTTTCCTTGTAGGCCTAGTGTCTGAATGATGAGTCAGCAGCTCCTGATGGATGTACCCAGTCAACTATCACTGGATTACTTTGAGTTAAAAACAAGTTCTGATTTCTAAAATCGTCCTCACTTTGTAGGTTAAAGGGTAACTACCGTTTGTTTTTCATGTTTTTGTGTCTAAGTGACTGATGGGGACAACAATCTTTGAAATTGGTCCATATGGCTCCAACATTTACCCACATATAGTCTGTCGAAAAAAGTCATAGAATGTCATAATAAAAGTAATTGTATAGTATGCCAGTGATAAGCATATTGTGTGTCAGTACTCCACCCAGTGGTCATACTGAAGAAAAAGCTAAAAACAAGTTCTGCAGCCTCTGTTTCGTATGATTTCTAATCAGATTTATTAATTTGAAATAACATATGACATAGAGGTGACAGGGAATATCTGAAAGAGTAAGTCACACTGAATCTATAAATATGTTTATCATGTCTGTTTAGATTTTACTGAATTATGACTCTAACAAGGAGTCAGACTTTTTTATGCAAATTTTGCCAATGAGGCACCTTAATCAGACATGCAACGTGTTTAGATATGTATGTAAAATGATTATGTAATAACACATGTAGTACAAAACATGTTTAATCATCAGTGTGTTTAATTACAGATTGTGGATTGTGGATTTTTTTATTTACTTTATATATACCTAGTTACCCTGTTACTATCTATATATATATATATATATATATATATATATATATATATATATATATATATATATATATAGATACATACCCTTCTCATCTCAGTGTGTGTCATAACGCTGCCTGACGCCCCCCAGCATTAGCTTAGCCCAGCACAGATCCTGCAGGTAACTGGTTCCAGTAATCCTGCTGCTCCGAATAAGTGACAAAATAACACCAACATGTTCCTATTTACATGTTGTGATTTATAGAGTCACAGCGTGTTCAAATAACAAGGTCACATGACACACAGCCATCTTCTAACCGTAAACATACCGGGAACCATATTCTCAGAAGGGCGAAGCTCTGCTACTTCTGCTACTTGGGTGTAGTGATTTGCTTTGCAGCAAGCCGGTCTGAGAATATAGTTCCCGGTTTGAAGGGTTAAAGTTCAGGTCCCCACAAAGCTATGCAAACAAACACACACACAGAGAAACGCATACAAACACACACACACACACACACACAGACACACACACTCACACACACAGACACACACACTCACACACACAGAGACACGCACACCCACACATACAAACACAGACACACACACACACACACAAATATACACACACACACACAGACAAAATGCTCCAAAAGACATCAAAAACTTTGATAAAAGGGCCAAAATTACTTCTGGAAAAGCACCTAAAATGTCAAAGACAGCTTTTAAATGGCGAAAAATAAAAACGTGCCAAACTAACTTACTTTTTTTTTTTTCAAAAGTGCCAATAAAAGCAACAATAAAACATTAAAAAAAAGCGATATAAAGTAATAAATAAGCTAGTCTAGAAACATTTACTGAATCTAAAATAACTCTTCAGACACAAACATTTCAGTGGAAATACAACATTTATTTTCATTAGCAAGCACTTCAAGTTAAAAAAAAAACCAAGAAGAAGAAAAAGCAACCAATCACAGCGCTGCAGTCTGTTTTGCAGCTTTGCAGGAAGTGAGAGATGTTTAGATGGAGATATACAAGTTCTACAGCTTCTGTTTTCTCTCATTTCTACGTGGATTTCGGGACGTTGAGTCTCAAGTCGGACTTTAAGGGTAACTACCGTTTATTTTCAGCCTGGACCCTGATGTCCTCATGTGTCTGTGTGTAAGAGATCAATAGGAACAACAATCTTTGGCATTGGTTACAAAACAGCTCTGAGGTTGCTAATGCTAAACCCACCAGACTCCATGTAAATAATCAGGACTTTTAGCGTGTATAGAGCCAGCATATCTCCACCAGACTCCATGTAAATAATCAGGACTTTTAGTGTGTATAGAGCCAGCATATCTCCACCAGACTCCATGTAAATAATCAGGACTTTTAGCGTGTATAGAGCCAGCATATCTCCACCAGACTCCATGTAAATAATCAGGACTTTTAGCGTGTATAGAGCCAGCATATCTCCACCAGACTCCATGTAAATAATCAGGACTTTTAGTGTGTATAGAGCCTTCTATTTCCACATGAAAATGGGTAAACTATGTGTTTATTTCAACCAAAGCTAGAGTTGTGATCGTTGGTTGAAGTGGAAAGATGACCTAATACGGCTTTTAGTAGATTTATTTAGTTTCTGTCCAAGTTGAATGAAGTGTGTTTTACAATGATAAAAGTCCTGATTATTTAGTTGGAGTCTGGTTGGTTTAGGGAATGCAATTTCATGGTTTCATTTTAGATGGTTTAAAAAAAGGATCTTACTCTTTAACACAATGTTTCTCAAATGTGGTTATGTGTCCCCCTAGGGGTGCTTTGGAGGACTGCAGAGGGGACGGAAGATTTTTTTGTAAAATGTTAATTCAGAAATATGTCATACATCATTTATGAAATAATTATTCTATGTTTTTATCTGCCTTTTTAAATTCTTTTTGTCACTATTGTCAACCTATGGTTGCCTCACTTCCTTCCTTCTACTGTCTTTCTCCTAGATTTGTTTTAAAAGTTTTTGTCGCCTTTTTCCATCAGCATTTGAATGCTTTTCAGTTACAAGGAAATTGTTTAGTAAATCTATCGCTGACATCACTGTACTGTTCCTCTTTATATTATGGAAAAACGTAACCCCTGCTTTAACTAAAAGATCTATCTCTGTAGAGATCCATCCCATAATGTTGTCAGACACTTAGAATAATAATGTGAGTCTGTCAGCAGCAACAACAGAACTTTTAGTGGACTCTAACTGCTGCTGATCATTAGTCCTGTAGGGTTACATTTCAATTCGGTTCTTGTTTAATACTGGACCCCGAAAGGTGGCAGAGATGTACAACCATATAGAGTAAGATCCTTTTAGTTTAACATGAAACAGCCCCAAAATCACCATCACCAAACTCCACCAGACTCCATGTAAATAATCAGGACTTTTATCATCATTAAACACACTTTATTCAGAATGGACAGAAACTACATAAAACTACCAAAAGCCGTCTTGGTTCATCTTTCCACTGTTCCAACAATCACCACTCTGGTTTGGTTGAAATAAACCATTAAAGCGTAACTCTCGCCAAAATGCATCCTAGGGTATTTTTGTGAATGTACGTGAGTCAAACTTTAATTTAAAAGCATATTTAGGACCAAATCGCCACTTTTAAGATTCTCGTTTTTCGGTCAAATGGCCTTTTGAATGGGAGAGCTAGGGGGCACTCTCATGCTAGTCTCAAAATAGCTAATTTATAAACACTAAGAAGGCTTGACATAACATGAGACTATGCTCCCATTATCACCAGGAGCTGTACACCTTAACGACAGCATTGACAACATTTTTTGTGTACCCAGATTTACTAAAAAGAGAGGTTCATATGAGGCTTCTTTTTCAACTACAAGGTCAATATTGTTTTTCAATATTGACAAAACAACGACTTATCCGTGAATTTATCTGGAACTAAGCTTTAGGAGCTTTCTGTCTTTACTCTCCTCCTTGTTACGTTGCGTTCGAAAATCGATTGTTTTTGACTGATAAAATGGCTGCGGCCGGAAACAACAATGGTGGGTTGTTCAAAACCTTTTTTAGTAAACTCTGGGTACACAAACAGTGTTGTCAACGCTGGAGTTCATGTGTAGAGCCCCTGGTGACACTTGGAGCAAAGTCTCATGTTGTGTCGAGCCTTCTTAGTGGTTTAAAAATATCTATTTTGAGGCTAGCATAAAAGTGCCCCTAGCACTTCCATTCAAAAGGCCATTTGACCGAAAAACGAAAAGACAGTAAATCTTAAAAGTGGCGCTTCCGTCCTAAATATGCTTTTAAATGAAAGTTTGACTCACGTACATTTACAAAAAGACCCTATGTTGTATTTTAGCGAGGGTTGCGCTTTAATGGTTTATTTCAACCAAACCAGAGTGGTGATTGTTGGAACAGTGGAAAGATGCACCAAGACGGCTTTTGATAGTTTTATTTAGATTCTGTCCACTTTAAATAAAGTGTGTTTAATGATGATAAAAGTCCTGATTATTTACATGGAGTCTGGTGGGTTTGGTGATGGTGATTTCGGGTCTGTTTCATGTTAAACTAAAAGGATCCTACTCTATATGGTTGTACATCTCTGCCACCTTTCTGGGTCCAGTATTAAACAAGAACCAAGCTGTAATGTAACCCTACAGGACCCTACTTCATCCATTTACATGTGGAAATATGCTGGTTCTATACACGCTAAAAGTCCTGATTATTTACATGGAGTCTGGTGGAGATATGCTGGCTCTATACACGCTAAAAGTCCAGATTATTTACATGGAGTCTGGTGGAGTTTGGTGATGGTGATTTCGGGGCTGTTTCATGTTAAACTAAAAGGATCTTACTCTTTAACTAAAAGGTCTATCTCTGTAGGGATCCTTTCCATAATGTTGTCACACACTTAGAATAATAATCTGAGGCTGTCAGCGGCAAAAATAGAACTTTTGTGAACGTAAATACAAGCTGCGCAAGTGCCCACTTAACTTACATTGCAGCTTGTTTCTTGTTTAATACTGGACCAATTTCAAAGACAGTTGTTCCCATCTGTCACTCAGACACAGAAACACAACATAGGGTCCAGGTTGATGAAAATGGTAGTTACCCTGTAAGTTAAGCTCTCCATCTCGAGTCCCCCTCTTCTGTCAATCGGTGCACAAACAAAACGTTCCTTTAAGTGTGAGTTTGATTAAAGAGTGACTATTTACAACAACATGACGCGTGACGGTAGCAGCCCTTTAGCCCAGGATTCAAACATTAAGCTGCCGAGAATTAAAGAGTTAAAGACCGAGCCCTCGTTCCCCAAACACATCTCAGCACAGAGATTTTAAAAGCTTTCATTTTGTCCCATTTTCAGTCAAACTGCGACTCCAAAAATATCCGAAAAGTTCAGTCGCCCCCCGAAAAGTTCAGAGTCACATTTACAAAACAAATCAAATGAAAGTGTAAAAGAGAAAAAGTTAAATTCATGATTTGAATTTGAATTAAAAGCAATCACACTGGAAATGTTCAACAAAATGGATCCATCAGAGACAGAAAGGCAAACTGTCTCGTCTCCTTAAAAACACAACTCTACACACACACACACACACACACACACACACACACAGACAGAGACACACACACACACACACACATCATCATAATCATAATAATTTATGTCCACATGAAGAAAAATAGTACAGGGACACAAATAATACAGATGCAGTACAATACACACACAAATGGACACAGACACACACATACACACACAGACACACACATAAACACACACATACACACACAGATACAAACACACACAGAGACACATATAGACACACAGACACACACACACACAACAAATCAAATGAAAGTGTAAAAGAGAAAGTTAAATTCATGTTTTGAATTTGAATAAAAACAATCACACTGGAAATATTCACAGTCTCGTCTCGTTAAAGACACAACTCCTCGCACAGATCCGTGCGATCTGATTGGTTTAGAGTCCTGAAAAACCTCCAGACTGTCCTGACAAACTGCGTGACGTTCCCCGCTTAGAAACAACAGACATCTCGCTATGTTTCTGGAGTTAAACGCCCGCCGCGGACAGGAAGTGGTCCAACCCGGCCACGAGGAAAACGCTCGCCCGACACCCAGCCCAAGGTGCCTGATGGGTAATCTGTGGTTCACCAGCGGTGGTTCTTGGAGAAGTAGGCGATGAGCGCCACAGCCACGCCCACGTAGATGCCCGTCCCGATGGTGATGGACAGCACGGCCAGGAAGAGAGCTCGCCGAGAACTGGAGCTCGCCGCGTAGAAGTCTCCCTTAGATGCCGCCTTATTGGTCTGAGAGGTGGGGGAGAAAGGAGGGAGAGAGGGAGAAAGAAGTTAGCTCACAGGAGCAAAAAGTCCTCCAAAACCGTATGAGGATCAGCCTGTTTCTCATGAAGCATTCGTACAATCAGTATAGCTGCTGACAGCAGTAGAGAGTAGTATGTAGAGAGATAACAATAAAGAGTAGTATGTAGAGAGACAGCAGTAGAGAGTAGTATGTAGACACAGCAGTAGAGAGTAGTATGTAGAGAGACAGCAGTAGAGAGTAGTATGTAGACACAGCAGTAGAGAGTAGTATGTAGAGAGACAGCAGTAGAGAGTAGTATGTAGAGACAACAGTAGACAGTAGTATGTAGAGAGACAGCAGTAGAGAGTAGTATGTAGAGAGACAGCAGTAGAGAGTAGTATGTAGAGAGACAGCAGTAGAGAGTAGTATGTAGAGGGACAACAGTAGAGAGTAGTATGTAGAGAGACAGCAGTAGAGAGTAGTATGTAGAGAGACAACAGTAGAGAGTAGTATGTAGAGAGACAGCAGTAGAGAGTAGTATGTAGAGAGACAGCAGTAGAGAGTAGTATGTAGAGAGACAACAGTAGAGAGTAGTATGTAGAGAGACAGCAGTAGAGAGTAGTATGTAGAGAGACAGCAGTAGAGAGTAGTATGTAGAGAGACAGCAGTAGAGAGTAGTATGTAGAGAGACAGCAGTAGAGAGTAGTATGTAGAGAGACAACAGTAGAGAGTAGTATGTAGAGAGACAGCAGTAGAGAGTAGTATGTAGAGAGACAACAGTAGAGAGTAGTATGTAGAGAGACAGCAGTAGAGAGTAGTATGTAGAGAGACAACAGTAGAGAGTAGTATGTAGAGAGACAGCAGTAGAGAGTAGTATGTAGAGAGACAGCAGTAGAGAGTAGTATGTAGAGAGACAGCAGTAGAGAGTAGTATGTAGAGAGACAGCAGTAGAGAGTAGTATGTAGAGAGACAGCAGTAGAGAGTAGTATGTAGAGAGACAGCAGTAGAGAGTAGTATGTAGAGAGACAGCAGTAGAGAGTAGTATGTAGAGAGACAGCAGTAGAGAGTAGTATGTAGAGAGACAACAGTAGAGAGTAGTATGTAGAGAGACAACAGTAGAGAGTAGTATGTAGAGAGACAGCAGTAGAGAGTAGTATGTAGAGAGACAACAGTAGAGAGTAGTATGTAGAGAGACAGCAGTAGAGAGTAGTATGTAGAGAGACAACAGTAGAGAGTAGTATGTAGAGAGACAGCAGTAGAGAGTAGTATGTAGAAGACAGCAGTAGAGAGTAGTATGTAGAGAGCAGTAGATAGTAGTAGAGAGACAGCAGTAGAGAGTAGTATGTAGAGAGACAGCAGTAGAGAGTAGTATGTAGAGAGACAGCAGTAGAGAGTAGTATGTAGAGAGACAGCAGTAGAGAGTAGTATGTAGAGAGACAACAGTAGAGAGTAGTATGTAGAGAGACAACAGTAGAGAGTAGTATGTAGAGAGACAGCAGTAGAGAGTAGTATGTAGAGAGACAACAGTAGAGAGTAGTATGTAGAGAGACAGCAGTAGAGAGTAGTATGTAGAGACAACAGTAGAGAGTAGTATGTAGAGAGACAGCAGTAGAGAGTAGTATGTAGAGAGACAGCAGTAGAGAGTAGTATGTAGAGAGACAACAGTAGAGAGTAGTATGTAGAGAGACAACAGTAGAGAGTAGTATGTAGAGAGACAGCAGTAGAGAGTAGTATGTAGAGAGACAGCAGTAGAGAGTAGTATGTAGAGAGACAGCAGTAGAGAGTAGTATGTAGAGAGACAGCAGTAGAGAGTAGTATGTAGAGACAGCAGTAGAGTAGCATGTAGAGAGACAACAGTAGAGAGTAGTATGTAGAGAGACAGCAGTAGAGAGTAGTATGTAGAGAGACAACAGTAGAGAGTAGTAGCATGTAGAGAGTAGTATGTAGAGAGACAGCAGTAGAGAGTAGTATGTAGAGACAGACAGGAGAGAGTAGTATGTAGAGAGACAGCAGGAGAGAGTAGTATGTAGAGAGACAGCAGTAGAGAGTAGTATGTAGAGAGACAACAGTAGAGAGTAGTATGTAGAGAGACAACAGTAGAGAGTAGTATGTAGAGAGACAACAGTAGAGAGTAGTATGTAGAGAGAAACAGTAGAGAGTAGTATGTAGAGAGACAACAGTAGAGAGTAGTATGTAGAGAGACATCAGAGACAGCAGTGAGATAGTATGCAGAGATCAACAGCAGAGAGTAGTATGTAGAGAGACAACAGTAGAGAGTAGTATGTAGAGAGACAACAGTAGAGAGTAGTATGTAGAGACAACAGTAGAGAGTAGTATGTAGAGAGATCAAAGCAGTAGAGAGTAGTATGTAGAGAGACAGCAGTAGAGAGTAGTATGTAGAGAGACAACAGTAGAGAGTAGTATGAACAGAGATCAAAAGTAGAGAGTAGTATGTAGAGAGAAAGCAGTAGAGAGTAGTATGCAGAGAGACAGCAGTAGAGAGTAGTATGTAGAGAGACAACAGTAGAGAGTAGTATGTAGAGAGACAGCAGTAGAGAGTAGTATGTAGAGAGACAACAGTAGAGAGTAGTATGTAGAGAGACATCAGTAGAGAGTAGTATGTAGAGTAGAGATAGCATGTAGAGAGACAGTAGAGAGTAGTATGTAGAGAGACAACAGTAGAGAGTAGTATGTAGAGAGACAACAGTAGAGAGTAGTATGTAGAGAGACAGCAGTAGAGAGTAGTATGTAGAGAGACAGCAGTAGAGAGTAGTATGTAGAGAGACAGCAGTAGAGAGTAGTATGTAGAGAGACAGCAGTAGAGAGTAGTATGTAGAGAGACAGCAGTAGAGAGTAGTATGTAGAGAGACAGCAGTAGAGAGTAGTATGTAGAGAGACAACAGTAGAGAGTAGTATGTAGAGAGACAGCAGTAGAGAGTAGTATGTAGAGAGACAACAGTAGAGAGTAGTATGTAGAGAGACAACAGTAGAGAGTAGTATGTAGAGAGACAACAGTAGAGAGTAGTATGTAGAGAGACAGCAGTAGAGAGTAGTATGTAGAGAGA
Source organism: Perca schrenkii (assembly GCA_025617405.1). Classification (NCBI taxonomy): domain Eukaryota; kingdom Metazoa; phylum Chordata; class Actinopteri; order Perciformes; family Percidae; genus Perca; species Perca schrenkii. Next base: position 73,032 of record JABUOV010000092.1, read on the forward strand.
CAGCAGTAGAGAGTAGTATGTAGAGAGACAACAGTAGAGAGTAGTATGTAGAGAGACAACAGTAGAGAGTAGTATGTAGAGAGACAACAGTAGAGAGTAGTATGTAGAGAGACAACAGTAGAGAGTAGTATGTAGAGAGACAGCAGTAGAGAGTAGTATGTAGAGAGACAGCAGTAGAGAGTAGTATGTAGAGAGACAACAGTAGAGAGTAGTATGTAGAGAGACAGCAGTAGAGAGTAGTATGTAGAGAGACAGCAGTAGAGAGTAGTATGTAGAGAGACAACAGTAGAGAGTAGTATGTAGAGAGACAACAGTAGAGAGTAGTATGTAGAGACAGCAGTAGAGACAGCAGTAGAGAGTAGTATGTAGAGAGACAACAGTAGAGAGTAGTATGTAGAGAGACAACAGTAGAGAGTAGTATGTAGAGAGACAACAGTAGAGAGTAGTATGTAGAGAGACAGCAGTAGAGAGTAGTATGTAGAGAGACAACAGTAGAGAGTAGTATGTAGAGAGACAACAGTAGAGAGTAGTATGTAGAGAGACATCAGTAGAGAGTAGTATGTAGAGAGACAACAGTAGAGAGTAGTATGTAGAGAGATCAACAGTAGAGAGCAGTATGTAGAGAGATCAACAGCAGAGAGTAGCATGTAGAGAGACAACAGTAGAGAGTAGTATGTAGAGAGACAACAGCAGAGAGTAGTATGTAGAGAGACAACAGTAGAGAGTAGTATGTAGAGAGACAACAGTAGAGAGTAGTATGTAGAGAACAACAGTAGAGAGTAGCATGTAGAGAGACAGCAGAGAGTAGTATGTAGAGATCAGTAGCAGAGTAGTATGTAGAGAGACAGCAGTAGAGAGTAGTATGTAGAGAGACAACAGTAGAGAGTAGTATGCAGAGAGACAGCAGTAGAGAGTAGTATGTAGAGAGACAACAGTAGAGAGTAGTATGTAGAGAGACAGCAGTAGAGAGTAGTATGTAGAGAGACAGCAGTAGAGAGTAGCATGTAGAGACAACAGTAGAGAGTAGCATGTAGAGAGACATCAGTAGAGAGTAGTATGTAGAGAGACAGCAGTAGAGAGTAGTATGTAGAGAGACAGCAGTAGAGAGTAGTATGTAGAGAGACAACAGTAGAGAGTAGTGTGTAGAGAGACAGCAGTAGAGAGTAGTATGTAGAGAGACAACAGTAGAGAGTAGTATGTAGAGAGACAGCAGTAGAGAGTAGTATGTAGAGAGACAACAGTAGAGAGTAGTATGTAGAGAGACAACAGTAGAGAGTAGTATGTAGAGAGACAACAGTAGAGAGTAGTATGTAGAGAGACAGCAGTAGAGAGTAGCATGTAGAGAGACAACAGTAGAGAGTAGTATGTAGAGAGACAGCAGTAGAGAGTAGTATGTAGAGAGACAACAGTAGAGAGTAGTATGTAGAGAGACAGGAGTAGAGAGTAGTATGTAGAGAGACAACAGTAGAGAGTAGTATGTAGAGAGACAACAGTAGAGAGTAGTATGTAGAGAGACAGCAGTAGAGAGATAGCAGTAGAGAGTAGTATGTAGAGAGACAGCAGAGAGTAGTATGTAGAGAGACAACAGTAGAGAGTAGTATGTAGAGAGACAGCAGTAGAGAGTAGTATGTAGAGAGACAACAGTAGAGAGTAGTATGTAGAGAGACAACAGTAGAGAGTAGTATGTAGAGAGACAACAGTAGAGAGTAGTATGTAGAGAGACAACAGTAGAGAGTAGTATGTAGAGAGACAACAGTAGAGAGTAGCATGTAGAGAGACAACAGTAGAGAGTAGTATGTAGAGAGACAACAGTATAGAGTAGTATGTAGAGAGACAACAGTAGAGAGTAGTATGTAGAGAGACAACAGTAGAGAGTAGTATGTAGAGAGACAGCAGTAGAGAGTAGTAGGTAGAGAGACAACAGTAGAGAGTAGTATGTAGAGAGACAACAGTAGAGAGTAGTATGTAGAGAGACAACAGTAGAGAGTAGTATGTAGAGAGACAACAGTAGAGAGTAGTATGTAGAGAGACATCAGTAGAGAGTAGTATGTAGAGAGACAACAGTAGAGAGTAGTATGTAGAGAGACAACAGTAGAGAGTAGTATGTAGAGAGACAGCAGTAGAGAGTAGTATGTAGAGAGACAGCAGTAGAGAGTAGTATGTAGAGATCAACAGTAGAGAGTAGTATGTAGAGACAGCAGTAGAGAGTAGTATGTAGAGAGACAACAGTAGAGAGTAGTATGTAGAGAGACAACAGTAGAGAGTAGTATGTAGAGAGACAGCAGTAGAGAGACAACAGTAGAGAGTAGTATGTAGAGAGACAACAGTAGAGAGTAGCATGTAGAGAGACAGCAGTAGAGAGTAGGATGTAGAGAGCAACAGTAGAGAGTAGTATGTAGAGAGACAGAAGTAGAGAGTAGTATGTAGAGAGACAGCAGTAGAGAGTAGTATGTAGAGACAACAGTAGAGAGTAGTATGTAGAGAGACAGCAGTAGAGAGTAGTATGTAGAGAGACAACAGTAGAGAGTAGTATGTAGAGAGACAACAGTAGAGAGTAGTATGTAGAGAGACAACAGTAGAGAGTAGTATGTAGAGAGACAGCAGTAGAGTAGTATGTAGAGAGACAACAGTAGAGAGTAGTATGTAGAGAGACAGCAGTAGAGAGTAGTATGTAGAGAGACAGCAGTAGAGAGTAGTATGTAGAGAGACAACAGTAGAGAGTAGTATGTAGAGAGATCAACAGTAGAGAGTAGTATGTAGAGAGACAGCAGTAGAGAGTAGTATGTAGAGAGACAGCAGTAGAGAGTAGTATGTAGAGAGACAACAGTAGAGAGTAGTATGTAGAGACAGCAGTAGAGAGTAGTATGTAGAGACAGCAGTAGAGAGTAGTATGTAGAGAGACAGCAGTAGAGAGTAGTATGTAGAGAGACAACAGTAGAGAGTAGTATGTAGAGAGACAACAGTAGAGAGTAGTATGTAGAGAGACAACAGTAGAGAGTAGTATGTAGAGAGACAGCAGTAGAGAGTAGTATGCAGAGAGACAGCAGTAGAGAGTAGTATGTAGAGAGACAACAGTAGAGAGTAGTATGTAGAGAGACAGCAGTAGAGAGTAGTATGTAGAGAGACAACAGTAGAGAGTAGTATGTAGAGAGACAGCAGTAGAGAGTAGTATGTAGAGAGACAGCAGTAGAGAGTAGTATGTAGAGAGACAGCAGTAGAGAGTAGTATGTAGAGAGACAGCAGTAGAGAGTAGTATGTAGAGAGACAGCAGTAGAGAGTAGTATGTAGAGAGACAGCAGTAGAGAGTAGTATGTAGAGAGACAGCAGTAGAGAGTAGTATGCAGAGAGACAGCAGTAGAGAGTAGTATGTAGAGAGACAACAGTAGAGAGTAGTATGTAGAGAGACAGCAGTAGAGAGTAGTATGTAGAGAGACAACAGTAGAGAGTAGTATGTAGAGAGACAGCAGTAGAGAGTAGTATGTAGAGAGACAACAGTAGAGAGTAGTATGTAGAGAGACAGCAGTAGAGAGTAGTATGTAGAGAGACAACAGTAGAGAGTAGTATGTAGAGAGACAGCAGTAGAGAGACAGTAGAGAGTAGCATGTAGAGAGACAGCAGTAGAGAGTAGTATGTAGAGAGACAGCAGTAGAGAGTAGTATGTACAGACAGCAGAAGAGAGTAGTATGCAGAGAGACAGCAGTAGAGAGTAGCATGTAGAGAGACAGCAGTAGAGTAGTATGTAGAGAGACAGCAGTAGAGAGTAGTATGTAGAGAGACAACAGTAGAGTAGTATGTAGAGAGACAGCAGTAGAGAGTAGTATGTAGAGAGACAACAGTAGAGAGTAGTATGTAGAGAGACAGCAGTAGAGAGTAGTATGTAGAGAGACAACAGTAGAGAGTAGTATGTAGAGAGACAGCAGTAGAGAGAGCAGTAGAGAGTAGTATGTAGAGAGACAACAGTAGAGAGTAGTATGTAGAGAGACAGCAGTAGAGAGTAGTATGTAGAGAGACAACAGTAGAGAGTAGTATGTAGAGAGACAGCAGTAGAGAGTAGTATGTAGAGAGACAGCAGTAGAGAGTAGTATGTAGAGAGACAGCAGTAGAGAGTAGTATGTAGAGAGACAGCAGTAGAGAGTAGTATGTAGAGAGACAGCAGTAGAGAGTAGCATGTAGAGAGACAGCAGTAGAGAGTAGTATGTAGAGACAGCAGTAGAGAGTAGTATGTAGAGAGACAGCAGTAGAGAGTAGTATGTAGAGACAGCAGTAGAGAGTAGTATGTAGAGAGACAGCAGTAGAGAGTAGTATGTAGAGAGACAGCAGTAGAGAGTAGCATGTAGAGAGACAGCAGTAGAGAGTAGCATGTAGAGACAGACAGCAGAGAGTAGTATGTAGAGAGATCAAAGCAGTAGAGAGTAGTATGTAGAGACAACAGTAGAGAGTAGTATGAAGAGAGACAAAGCAGTAGAGAG
>JABUOV010000092.1:82500-85000 GCA_025617405.1 Perca schrenkii
ACTAGTTACTTTAGTTACTCCACTACATTCATCTGTTCCAGCTTTAGTTACTAGTTACTTTAGTTACTCCACTACATTCATCTGTTCCAGCTTTAGTTACTAGTTACTTTAGTTACTCCACTACATTCATCTGTTCCAGCTTTAGTTACTAGTTACTTTAGTTACTCCGCTACATTCATCTGTTCCAGCTTTAGTTACTAGTTACTTTAGTTACTCCACTACATTCATCTGTTCCAGCTTTAGTTACTAGTTACTTTAGTTACTCCGCTACATTCATCTGTTACAGCTTTAGTTACTAGTTACTTTAGTTACTCCACTACATTCATCTGTTACAGCTTTAGTTACTAGTTACTTTAGTTACTCCACTACATTCATCTGTTCCAGCTTTAGTTACTAGTTACTTTAGTTACTCCACTACATTCATCTGTTACAGCTTTAGTTACTAGTTACTTTAGTTACTCCACTACATTCATCTGTTACAGCTTTAGTTACTAGTTACTTTAGTTACTCCGCTACATTCATCTGTTCCAGCTTTAGTTACTAGTTACTTTAGTTACTAGTTACTTTAGTTACTCCGCTACATTCATCTGTTACAGCTTTAGTTACTAGTTACTTTAGTTACTCCACTACATTCATCTGTTCCAGCTTTAGTTACTAGTTACTTTAGTTACTAGTTACTTTAGTTACTCCGCTACATTCATCTGTTCCAGCTTTAGTTACTAGTCACTTTAGTGTGTGTGTGTGTGTGTGTGTGTGTGTGTGTCTGTGTGTGTGTGTGTGTGTGTGTGTCTGCATGTGTGTGTGTGTGTCTGTGTGTGTGTGTGTGTGTGTATGTATGTGTGTGTGTGTGTGTGTGTGTGTGTGTGTGTGTGTGTGTGTGCGTGTGTGTGTTTGTGTACTTTTTACTCCACTACATTCCTGTTCCAGCTTTAGTTACTAGTTACTTTAGTTACTAGTTACTTTAGTTACTCCGCTACATTCATCTGTTACAGCTTTAGTTACTAGTTACTTTAGTTACTCCACTACATTCATCTGTTCCAGCTTTAGTTACTAGTTACATTAGTTACTCCACTACATTCATCTGTTCCAGCTTTAGTTACTAGTTACTTTAGTTACTCCGCTACATTCATCTGTTCCAGCTTTAGTTACTAGTTACTTTAGTTACTAGTTACTTTAGTTACTCCGCTACATTCATCTGTTCCAGCTTTAGTTACTAGTTACTTTAGTTACTCCGCTACATTCATCTGTTACAGCTTTAGTTACTAGTTACTTTAGTTACTCCACTACATTCATCTGTTACAGCTTTAGTTACTAGTTACATTAGTTACTCCGCTACATTCATCTGTTCCAGCTTTAGTTACTAGTTACTTTAGTTACTCCACTCCATTCATCTGTTCCAGCTTTAGTTACTAGTTACTTTAGTTACTCCGCTACATTCATCTGTTCCAGCTTTAGTTACTAGTTACTTTAGTTACTCCGCTACATTCATCTGTTCCAGCTTTAGTTACTAGTTACTTTAGTTACTCCGCTACATTCATCTGTTTCAGCTTTAGTTATTAGTTACTTTAGTTACTCCGCTACATTCATCTGTTCCAGCTTTAGTTACTAGTTACTTTAGTTACTCCGCTACATTCATCTGTTCCAGCTTTAGTTACTAGTTACTTTAGTTACTCCGCTACATTCATCTGTTCCAGCTTTAGTTACTAGTTACTTTAGTTACTCCGCTACATTCATCTGTTACAGCTTTAGTTACTAGTTACTTTAGTTACTCCGCTACATTCATCTGTTACAGCTTTAGTTACTAGTTACTTTAGTTACTCCGCTACATTCATCTGTTCCAGCTTTAGTTACTAGTTACTTTAGTTACTCCGCTACATTCATCTGTTCCAGCTTTAGTTACTAGTTACTTTAGTTACTCCACTACATTCATCTGTTCCAGCTTTAGTTACTAGTTACTTTAGTTACTCCACTACATTCATCTGTTACAGTTACTAGTTACTTTAGTTACTAGTTACTTTAGTTACTCCACTACATTCATCTGTTCCAGCTTTAGTTACTAGTTACTTTTAGTTACTCCACTACATTCATCTGTTACAGCTTTAGTTACTAGTTACTTTAGTTACTCCACTACATTCATCTGTTACAGCTTTAGTTAGTAGTTACTTTAGTTACTAGTTACTTTAGTTACTCCACTACATTCATCTGTTCCAGCTTTAGTTACTAGTTACTTTAGTTACTCCACTACATTCATCTGTTACAGCTTTAGTTACTAGTTACTTTAGTTACTCCGCTACATTCATCTGTTCCAGCTTTAGTTACTAGTTACTTTAGTTACTCCACTACATTCATCTGTTACAGCTTTAGTTACTAGTTACTTTAGTTACTCCACTACATTCATCTGTTCCAGCTTTAGTTACTAGTTACTTTAGTTACTCCACTACATTCATCTGTTCCAGCTTTAGTTACTAGTTACTTTAGTTACTCCACTACATTCATCTGT
>JABUOV010000092.1:92500-107500 GCA_025617405.1 Perca schrenkii
ACACTCACACACACACATACATGCTCAGACACACACACACAAATAGAGACAAACACAAACACACACACGCACACACACATACGCGCGCACATACACACACACACACAACATAACAAACACACACACACACACACACACACATAGCAACAAACACACACACACACAGTTGAGGAAGAGAGGGAGGGTCAAAAATGTTGAGCAAGCGCCAAAACAACGGAAATAAAACGCCACGCTGGCACCAATGAGTTAGGCCGGCTACACATTGGCGTGTCCGTGTATATTTGGGTTCCCATGGTAACAGGTTAGAGCGTCCACGCTGCCTGCGTGACACGCACGTCTCAGGCGCGGCGAAAATGCATGCGTGCTAGAAATAGAACCGACGCCTATTTTTCACGCCACACGCCAGCGTGTTGTAAGCGTTTCCAGACAACATAGAATATGAAAAGATGTTTATACAGTACAGGCCAAAAGTTTGGACACACTTTCTCATTCAATGCGTTTCCTTTTTATTTTCATGACTATTTACATTGTAGATTCTCACTGAAGGCGTCAAAACTATGAATGAACACATATGGAATTATGTACTTAACACAAAAGTGTGAAATAACTGAAAACATGTCTTATATTTTAGATTCTTCAAAGTAGCCACCCTTTGCTTTTTTATTAATAAGGGAAATAATTCCACTAATGAACCCTGACAAAGCACACCTGTGAAGGTAAAACCATTTCAGGTGACTACCTCATGAAGCTCATTGAGAGAACACCAAGGGTTTGCAGAGTTATCAAAAAAAGCAAAGGGTGGCTACTTTGAAGAATCTAAAATATAAGACATGTTTTCAGTTATTTCACACTTTCTTGTTAAGTACATAATTCCATATGTGTTCATTCATAGTTTTGATGCCTTCAGTGAGAATCTACAATGTAAATAGTCATGAAAATAAAGAAACACATTGAATGAGGTGTGTCCAAACTTTTGGCCTGTACTGTACGTCATTTAGACACAAATACATATTAATAAATGACATGTTGATGTTTGAAAGTCTCAAGGTTTTGATATAAATGCAGATATATGAATGTAATTTTTTTTTAAATATCGATTTTGTCACCTGTCACCTGTCAATCCAGAAGGAAATATTCTGGAGCCTATTTTGCCGTCGATACTGCCAACGTTGTCTTTGCTGTAATCAGATCAGTATATATTTATGTTTATGTTTATGGGAAACATAAATGTGTCCAGACAAGGCTAGCAACAGCAGCATCGCGTCAGACACCTTTCCGGTGTGCAAAGATGTAGAAAACGTGGAACGCAGCCAGCTCCGATGCGGCTTTGAAATGACCGGAAGTCATTCACTTCCTCTGGAGATTTGCAGACCGCATGGCGAATGGGTCCGAACGAGTGCAGTGCAAAAAAAATCGTGTCAGTTGGTCATCCGGATGCGTTAAAAAAATTTAACTCTTGCGAAAGGCTACGGACGGTTCCTATCCGACAATTCCAGCGGAAGTTAGCGTTGCTATGGTACTGATAAACAAATCTGCTAATGCTAATTGGTTAGCTAGCAACAGACATTGAACTATTGACATTATACCGCTATATCACATTTAACTATTGACATTATACCCTATATCACATCTAACTATTGACATTATACCCTATATCACATTTAACTATTGACATTATACCCTATATCACATTTAACTATTGACATTATACCCTATATCACATCTAACTATTGACATTATACCGCTATATATCACATTTAACTATTGACATTATACCCTATATCACATTTAACTATTGACATTATACCCCTATATATCACATTTAACTATTGACATTATACCCTATATATCACATTTAACTATTGACATTATACCCCTATATATCACATTTAACTATTGACATTATACCGCTATATATCACATTTAACTATTGACATTATACCCTATATCACATTTAACTATTGACATTATACCGCTATATATCACATTTAACTATTGACATTATACCGCTATATATCACATTTAACTATTGACATTATACCCCTATATCACATTTAACTATTGACATTATACCGCTATATATCACATTTAACTATTGACATTATACCCTATATCACATTTAACTATTGACATTATACCCTATATCACATCTAACTATTGACATTATACCCTATATCACATTTAACTATTCACATTATACAGCTATATAATCACATTTAACTATTGACATTATACCCTATATCACATCTAACTATTGACATTATACCCTATATCACATTTAACTATTGACATTATACCCTATATCACATTTAAATATTGACATTATACCCTATATCACATTTAACTATTGACATTATACCGCTATATATCACATTTAACTATTGACATTATACCCTATATCACATTTAACTATTGACATTATACCCTATATCACATCTAACTATTGACATTATACCCTATATCACATTTAACTATTGACATTATACCGCTATATAATCACATTTAACTATTGACATTATACCCTATATCACATCTAACTATTGACATTATACCCTATATCACATCTAACTATTGACATTATACCCTATATCACATCTAACTATTGACATTATACCGCTATATCACATTTAACTATTGACATTATACCGCTATATCACATTTAACTATTGACATTATACCCTATATCACATCTAACTATTGACATTATACCCCTATATCACATTTAACTATTGACATTATACCGCTATATATCACATTTAACTATTGACATTATACCCCTATATCACATTTAACTATTGACATTATACCGCTATATATCACATTTAACTATTGACATTATACCCTATATCACATCTAACTATTGACATTATACCCTATATCACATTTAACTATTGACATTATACCCTATATCACATCTAACTATTGACATTATACCCCTATATCACATTTAACTATTGACATTATACCCTATATCACATCTAACTATTGACATTATACCCTATATCACATTTAACTATTGACATTATACCGCTATATAATCACATTTAACTATTGACATTATACCCTATATCACATCTAACTATTGACATTATACCCTATATCACATTTAACTATTGACATTATACCCTATATCACATCTAACTATTGACATTATACCCTATATCACATTTAACTATTGACATTATACCGCTATATAATCACATTTAACTATTGACATTATACCCTATATCACATCTAACTATTGACATTATACCCTATATCACATTTAACTATTGACATTATACCCTATATCACATTTAACTATTGACATTATACCCTATATCACATTTAACTATTGACATTATACCCTATATCACATTTAACTATTGACATTATACCGCTATATCACATTTAACTATTGACATTATACCCTATATCACATTTAACTATTGACATTATACCGCTATATCACATTTAACTATTGACATTATACCCTATATCACATTTAAATATTGACATTATACCCTATATCACATTTAACTATTGACATTATACCCTATATCACATTTAACTATTGAGATTATACCCTATATCACATTTAACTATTGAGATTATACCCTATATCACATTTAACTATTGACATTATACTCTATATCACATCTAACTATTGACATTATACCCTATATCACATCTAACTATTGACATTATACCCTATATCACATCTAACTATTGACATTATACCCTATATCACATCTAACTATTGACATTATACCCTATATCACATTTAACTATTGACATTATACCCTATATCACATTTCACTATTGACATTATACCCTATATCACATTTAACTATTGATATTATACCCTATATCACATTTAACTATTGACATTATACCTTATATCATAGTATTATATATAGCTTTTCTCCACGCAGCAGTCTTTCTATTTATATATGTATAAGAGAGGTCATAGAGAATCGTACATTCAGAAACTTATCTCTCCGATATTTTTGTGAGTCGCTTCCAAAGCTTTTCAACGGTATAGTACGACGTCTGCTGTGGGTGTATTGCGTATTGACCTTTTTAACGGCAGACATGTTGCCATGTCATAGTAAGAAAAGCACAGGTGTATTCAAAACCATTACTGATGGCTGCATTCCACTTAGGAGAGGTCCTGGTATTAAACCATTACTGATGGCTGCATTCCACTTAGGAGAGGTCCTGGTATTAAACCATTACTGATGGCTGCATTCCACTTAGGAGAGACCCTGGTATTAAACCATTACTGATGGCTGCATTCCACTTAGGAGAGGTCCTGGTATTAAACCATTACTGATGGCTGCATTCCACTTAGGAGAGGTCCTGGTATTAAACCATTAATGATGGCTGCATTCCACTTAGGAGATGTCCTGGTATTAAACCATTACTGATGGCTGCATTCCACTTAGTAGAGGTCCTGGTATTAAACCATTACTGATGGCTGCATTCCACTTAGGAGATACCCTGGTATTAAACCATTACTGATGGCTGCATTCCACTTAGGAGATACCCTGGTATTAAACCATTAATAATGGCTGCATTCCACTTAGGAGATGTCCTGGTATTAAACCATTACTGATGGCTGCATTCCACTTAGGAGATGTCCTGGTATTAAATCATTAATGATGGCTGCATTCCACTTAGGAGAGACCCTGGTATTAAACCATTAATAATGGCTGCATTCCACTTAGGAGAGACACTGGTATTAAATCATTAATGATGGCTGCATTCCACTTAGGGGAGACCCTGGTATTAAACCATTACTGATGGCTGCATTCCACTTAGGAGAGACCCTGGTATTAAACCATTACTGATGGCTGCATTCCACTTAGGAGATACCCTGGTATTAAACCATTAATAATGGCTGCATTCCACTTAGGAGATGTCCTGGTATTAAACCATTACTGATGGCTGCATTCCACTTAGGAGATGTCCTGGTATTAAATCATTAATGATGGCTGCATTCCACTTAGGAGAGACCCTGGTATTAAACCATTAATAATGGCTGCATTCCACTTAGGAGAGACACTGGTATTAAATCATTAATGATGGCTGCATTCCACTTAGGGGAGACCCTGGTATTAAACCATTACTGATGGCTGCATTCCACTTAGGAGAGACCCTGGTATTAAACCATTACTGATGGCTGCATTCCACTAAGGAGAGGTCCTGGTATTGTGCATGCTGACTCACTGAAATGTAGCTCAGCGTAAATTCAGTCAGGTAGACTCCTATTACGTTGTCTCTGATCAGCTGGGCAGTGGGTGTTACGGTTCTGCATACCAATTAGAATCAGGCACTTATGTTCTAACCAATCACAGCAGACTACCTTGTTTTAAATCTGTTCTCTCTCTTGCTTCTGTCAGTTGTATTTTCAGACGTGAGTGCGACCCGCCTCCTCCCCTTCCGCCTCCAGGCATTTGCGGCGGTGTTCTCTGTCTTCTCCCGGTTGCCGGCTCGTGTTTCTTCTTCGGATTTCTCACCACCACCAGTGTCTAGTTTTCCATTGGGGGATGTGTTTTGGTTTTCCTAAACACTAGATTTGTATAGATACCCCTTTACAATGGAGACTAATCTCCAAATATATGTTTGTACCTACTTGGTTATATTCCTTAATAAATGTCTCCTGATTGAAATAGCTTCCTGGGACACTTAATAGAACTGAGCCATCGTTAAGGTTATCACTTTCAGCTGTGCTTTTCCTACTATGACAAGTCAACATGTCTGCTGTGAAAAAGGTCTATTACAGAGCTTATTTCAACTGCCAGCTCTGTTGACACTATAAATAAAACTTTAATTGAATTAAAGGGTTTTATTTCCCTCTGATGTCCATCCTCACCTCGAGCTCCTGGAACTCTCCGTCGTCGTCGTCGTCGATGTCGTACGACAGCGTGGGAATCTTTGCGTCCTCGCCGGAAAAGTCCCGAAACTTCCCGTCAAACATCAGCGCCTCCCTGGCGTCGGAGCCGAGCCCCTCGATGAACGTTGTCTCGCAGCAGTCGCCCCCGCTGCCGCTGGCCTCCCCCCACGCCCGCAGCACGCCCTCAGGGTATCGCTGGATGCCCTCAGGGTACCGCTGGATGCCCTCAGGGTACCGCTGGATGCCCTCAGGGTACCGCTGGACGCCCTCAGGGTACCGCTGGATGCCCTCAGGGTACCGCAGCACGCCCTCAGGGTACCGCAGCATGCCCTCCGGGTACCGCAGGATGCCGGGCGCCATCTGGTGGGGGTGGAGAGCGCCGGGGTTCAGGATCTGAGGGGGAGCCCTACTTCCTCCTCTTTAACGTAAGATAAGATAAGATACGTAAGATACATAATATACAATACGTAACATAAGGTACGATAAGTAACATAAGATATGTAACATAAGATACGTAACATAAGATAAGATACGTAACATAAGATATGTAACTAAGATAAGTAACATAAGATAAGATACTTAACACAAGATACTTAACATATGGTATGACACGTAACATAAGATACGTAACATAAGATAAGATACGTAACATAAGATATGTAACTAAGATAAGTAACATAAGATAAGATACTTAACATATGGTATGACACGTAACATAAGATACGTAACATAAGATAAGATACTTAACACAAGATACTTAACATACAATACGATACGTAACATAAGATACGTAACATAAGATAAGATACTTAACACAACATATCTAACATAAGATACGTAAGATACATAATATACAATACGTAAAATAAGATACGTAACATAAGATACATAACATAAGATACGTAAGATACATAATATACAATACGTAACATAAGATACGTAACATAAGATACATAACATAAGATAAGTAACATAAGATAAAATACTTAACACAAGATACTTAACATACGATACGATACGTAACATAAGATAAGATACTTAACATACAATACGATACATAACACAAGATACATAACATAAGATACATAATATACTATACGTAACATAAGATACGTAACATATGATACGTAACATAAGATTTGTAACATAAGATACGTAACATAAGATAAGATACTTAACACAGGATACATAACATAAGATATGTAAGATACATAAGATACATAATATACAATACGTAACATAAGATACGTAACATAAGATACTTAACATACAATACGATACGTAACATAAGATACGTAACATAAGATATGTTACTAAGATAAGTAGCATAAGATAAGATACGTAACATAAGATATGTAACATAGATATGTAACTAAGATAAGTAACATAAGATAAGATACGTAACATAAGATACAATATGTAACATAAGATAAGATACGTAACATAAGATACAATATGTAACATAAGATACGTAACATAAGATACGATACGTAACATAAGATACATACGTAACATAAGATAAGATACAAATACATCTAGACGTGCACATATCACTCCCGTTCTCTACACTCTTCATCGAGCCGATGTGCATTTTTAGAATAGATTTTAAGATTTTATTGTTTTCTTTCAAGGCCTTAAATGGTCTGGCCCCGGAGTATTTGTCTGAAATTTTAACTTTGTGGGAGGACAACCGGTCATTGCGTTCTTCAAATCAGCGAGTTTTAGAAGTGCCGAGGTCAAGGTATAAACGGTGGGGGGGTTATCTGCCCCGAGACTCTGGAACAAGTTACCCCCCGATATTTGCACTATTACAGATGGAGCTCTTTTTAGGTCCAAACTCAAAACTTATCTGTTTAGTCTGGCTTTTAATACGTAGCAGTGGTGTGACAATTTAATTCTTTCTGTTTCTTTGTAACCTTTTCGGATTTTACTGTTTTCTATGTTCATTCTTCTTTTTGTATGATATGTGTTTTTACTCTTAGTTTCTGATGTTAAGCACTTTGGATACCTGTTGGTTGCTGTGAAGTGCTATATAAATACATTTTGATTGATTGATATTTAACATAAGATACGTAACATAAGATACGATACGTAACATAATATACGCAACATAAGATACGATACGTAACATAAGATATGTAACATAAGATACATAAGATATGTTAGATACGATACAATACGTAACATAACATATGCAACATAACATACGTAACATACGATACGCAACATGAGATATGTAAGATAAGATACGATACGTAACATAAGATACAATACGTAACATAACATACGTAACATAACATATGACACATACGATACGTAACATAACATACGTAACATACGATACATAACATGATATATGTAAGATAATATACATAACATAAGATACGATACGTAACACTAGGTATGTAAGATACGATACGTAACATGAGATACGTAACATACGATACGTAAGATGAGGTACGTAAGTTAAAGTACAATTGACACACCAAACTCCATTCAAATATTTGCTAATTTATGGGCTACCTGTCCAGGTTGCTTTCTCCTCTTCCTCCTCCCCCGCTCGTATCCAAACCCGGATACTGCGGAGTGGAGTAAACCGACAGCTGCTGGGTGTTGATGACGCCATTTTGTCTGCAGGTTTCTCCTCTTTCTCTTTCCCTCGGCGAGTGTCTCCCCGGTTCGGAGGAGGCTTCCGATTCTTCTCCTCCCTGCATCCCTCCCTCCTCAGAGGCGTCTCTCAGAGAGGTCAGAGGTCAGAGCTCAGACATCGCAGCATGAACTCTCCTGAGAAACAGAAACAGAAAAAACAGTACCACTTCAGACCTTTCATCTTCTCAAAAAAGGAAGGAAAGAAGGTATGATATACTCCGAAATTACAGCGGCTGATACATGACAGTTAAGTTTAGACAGCAGTAGGTAAAATGAAAGAAAAGAAAGATGCTTAAGATAATATATGTAAAAAACGTACGTAATATAATATAGATACGATAAGATACGATACGTAACGTAAGATGACAGGACAGGAACACCTGTTTCTTGGGTGAAAGTCTTGTGTTTTCTCCTTATTTTCTTCAGGACATGAACACCTGTTTCCTGGGTGAAAGTCTTGTGTTTTCTCCTTAACTTCTTCAGGACATGAACACCTGTTTCCTGGGTGAAAGTCTTGTGTTTTCTCCTTAACTTTGTCAGGACATGAACACCCGTTTCCTGGGTGAAAATCTTGTGTTTTCCCCTTAACTTCTTCAAGACATGAACACCTGTTTCCTGGGTGAAAGTCTTGTGTTTTCTCCTTAACTTCTTCAAGACATGAACACCTGTTTCCGGGGTGAAAGTCTTGTGTTTTCCCCTTAACTTCTTCAAGACATGATCACCTGTTTCCTGGGTGAAAGTCTTGTGTTTTCTCCTTAACTTCTTCCAGGACATGAACACCTGTTTCCTGGGTGAAAGTCTTGTGTTTTCCCCTTAACTTCTTCAAGACATGAACACCTGTTTCCTGGGTGAAAGTCTTGTGTTTTCTCCTTAACTTCTTCCAGGACATGAACACCTGTTTCCTGGGTGAAAGTCTTGTGTTTTCTCCTTAACTTCTTCCAGGACATGAACACCTGTTTCCTGGGTGAAAGTCTTGTGTTTTCTCCTTAACTTCTTCAGGACATGAACACCTGTTTCCTGGGTGAAAGTCTTGTGTTTTCTCCTTAACTTCTTCAGGACATTAACACCCGTTTCCTGGGTGAAAGTCTTGTGTTTTCTCCTTAACTTCGTCAGGACATGAACACCCGTTTCCGGGGTGAAAATCTTGTGTTTTCCCCTTAACTTCTTCAAGACATGAACACCTGTTTCCTGGGTGAAAGTCTTGTGTTTTCTCCTTAACTTCTTCAGGACATGAACACCTGTTTCCTGGGTGAAAGTCTTGTGTTTTCTCCTTAACTTCTTCAGGACATGAACACCTGTTTCCTGGGTGAAAGTCTTGTGTTTTCTCCTTAACTTCTTCAGGACATGATCACCTGTTTCCTGGGTGAAAGTCTCGTTATTTCTCCTTAACTTCTTCCAGGACATGAACACCTGTTTCCTGGCTGAAAGTCTTGTGTTTTCTCCTTAACATCTTCAGGACACAAACACCTGTTTCCTGGGTGATAGTCTTGTGTTTTCTCCTTAACGTCTTCGGGACAATGAACACCTGTTTCCTGGGTGAAAGTCTTGTATTTTCTCCTTAACTTCTTCGGGACATGAACACCTGTTTCCTGGGTGAAAGTCTTGTGTTTTCTCCTTAACTTCTTCCAGGACATGAACACCCGTTTCCTGGGTGAAAGTCTTGTGTTTTCTCTTTAACTTCTTCCAGGACATGAACACCCGTTTCCTGGGTGAAAGTCTTGTGTTTTCTCCTTAACTTCTTCCAGGACATGAACACCCGTTTCCTGGGTGAAAGTCTTGTGTTTTCTCCTTAACTTCTTCCAGGACATGAACACCTGTTTCCTGGGTGAAAGTCTTGTGTTTTCTCCTTAACTTCTTCCAGGACATGAACACCCGTTTCCTGGGTGAAAGTCTTGTGTTTTCTCCTTAACTTCTTCCAGGACATGAACACCTGTTTCCTGGGTGAAAGTCTTGTGTTTTCTCCTTAACTTCTTCCAGGACATGAACACCTGTTTCCTGGGTGAAAGTCTTGTGTTTTCTCCTTAATTTCTTCAGGACATGATCACCTGTTTCCTGGGTGAAAGTCTTGTGTTTTCTCCTTAACTTCTTCAGGACATGAACACCTGTTTCCTGGGTGAAAGTCTTGTGTTTTCTCCTTAACTTCTTCAGGACATGAACACCTGTTTCCTGGGTTAAAGTAACAGTCTCGGCCACCCATCGCTAGCAGATGGGTCTGACCCAACAAAAATCGCAACATGACAGCAACCCAAGTTTGGAGTTGCTTTCTTTGAGAATTCAACGCTATAGCTAACTGCGCCCCCTGTTGCCAAATGTATTGTCACTGACATGAAGATAGAATATAGTGAAGCTAACTAGCTCAAAGGTTTCATGTTGCCCCAAGCTTGAGCATCCACGTGTGCCCATTGAAATATGTAAAATGGACCAGCAGACCCCGTGTCTCTGGTCTGAGACCAGTGAAGGATATCAGAAGTCTCTTTCCCGGTGCTGGCTGAGCGTTACTGAGCAGCCTCCAACTGAGCTTGAAGACGTAGATGTGACGTGAGCAACGTGTCTGAAAGTGTGAAGTCTTCTGGTAGCTGTGCCGAGAGAAATCTCAATCATTCCCAATCTTACAGAGACGGAGAGTGTAGGTATATGTAAGGAGATAACATAGACACAGGCTAATTACTGATCACTAACATGCTAGTTAACATTAGTAATTACTGATCACTAACATGCTAGTTAACATTAGTAATTACTGATCACTAACATGCTAGTTAACATTAGTAATTACTGATCACTAACATGCTAGTTAACATTAGTAATTACTGATCACTAACATGCTAGTTAACATTAGTAATTACTGATCACTAACATGCTAGTTAACATTAGTAATTACTGATCACTAACATGCTAGTTAACATTAGTAATTAAACCTAAACAGCTAATGGAAGTCCAAACTGCCTGTGAGCTTCTCCTGTACTATACGGTAATTCCTCTACTGTGTGACAGTAAGTCTCGTGGTTATGACCCAATCGTTAGCCTATTTTTATAAAAGCGTCTGCTACGGAGCCATAACGTGAGCTACAAGGTAATGGAGCCTTTTATACATTGTCGTGTTTCTTTAGAAATAAACAATGGACAAATAGAGTCTTTAAACGCTTCAGATGTAAAGTTATTCTCTGTCAAAGTGACGCCAAATGAATGGGAGTCAATGGGATGCTAACGGGAGGTGATGGCTTGGTAGCATCAGAATGGCTCCATAGCAGCTACACGTTCCGGGGAGAGGTTTACCCCCTTGTGTGTGCCAGATTGCCAGTATTGGCTTCATTCATTTAAAATTAAACATTGCAGTTGGTGCTAAGTGGGGCGTGAGAGCGCTGATCGTGGTTTATGTGTCAGTTCTACTTCTCATCTCATCTCCAATCTGTATTTGTGAGAAGTTGAAAGATAGCCTACTCTACAGCTTTATTATCCAGTTAATAGGCGGGTGTGTTCGTGTCGGCCACTGTCCATTTCCGTGAGCACCCACGGAGGAAAACATAAATCGGTGCCTGTAATAGAGGAAGACTGACAGATCTAATATACATGTTATAATTTATTTACAAGACCCTTTCATACGCTGCTCTCGCTCTCCTCTGCCTGCTCCGTGGCCGGTCAGCAATCTCTTGTGGAGCATTAGAACTTCAAAAAAACACAGGTTCCAGTTCATCTTATAATGGATATGTGTGTTGAGTTATTTAAAGGTCCCATGGCATTACAATTTCACTTTATGAGGTTTTTTAACATTAATATGAGTTCCCCCAGCCTGCCTATGGTCCCCCAGTGGCTAGAAATGGTGATAGGTGTAAACCGAGCCCTGGGTATCCTGCTCTGCCTTTGAGAAAATGAAAGCTCAGATGGACCAATCAGGAATCTATATAAAAGAGACTTCAGATACAGTATTAGGGGACCACTAAGGTCTATATAAAAGAGACTTCAGATACAGTATTAGGGGACCACTAAGGTCTATATAAAAGAGACTTCAGATACAGTATTAGGGGACCACTAAGGCCTATATAAAAGAGACTTCAGATCCAGTATTAGGGGACCACTAAGGTCTATATAAAAGAGACTTCAGATACAGTATTAGGGGACCACTAAGGTCTATATAAAAGAGACTTCAGATACAGTATTAGGGGACCACTAAGATCTATATAAAAGAGACTTCAGATACAGTATTAGGGGACCACTAAGGTCTATATAAAAGAGACTTCAGATACAGTATTAGGGGACCACTAAGGTCTATATAAAGAGACTTCAGATACAGTATTAGAGGACCACTAAGGTCTATATAAAAGAGACTTCAGATACAGTATTAGAGGACCACTAAGGCCTATATAAAAGAGACTTCAGATACAGTATTAGGGGACCACTAAGGTCTATATAAAAGAGACTTCAGATACAGTATTAGAGGACCACTAAGGCCTATATAAAAGAGACTTCAGATACAGTATTAGGGGACCACTAAGGTCTATATAAAGAGACTTCAGATACAGTATTAGGGGACCACTAAGGTCTATATTCAGATGCAGTGAATTTAGACGAACAATGTATAAAGTTTCCAGTTGTTGGCCACAACGGTAATCTGTGGTTGGTGTGATTGTTGCAGCGCTTTGCACACCAACGCACTTTGAATTTCTGATTGGGCGGGCCAGCTGTCAATGCCTGGACCCAGGCCCGCCCACAGCTCCGCGCCTGGGTCCGGTGATTATTTGTGAAATTGTGCAAACGAAAGCCTTTTCACGGCATTTGAGAAGGAAGGAGTGGTAGCATGCAAGCTCCCAAATTGACACTCGTCTGAGAAATGGAATTTTGGATAATGTTCAGCTTCGGCAGCTTTACCTATTATGCTAAAATATACAATGACTGAGGAAGCCTAGTGATTAGTCCATAGCAAGTTATTAACCCGGTGTCCTTTGTTGGATGGTCTCAATGTTTTATTATTTTATTTGATGTGGATACTAGCTTACTAGAGGAGTAACTTAGTATTTCAAGTAATGCAGTAATGCAAGAAATGTGCATTTAGTTTCCATGCTTATTGTGTTTCCACAACAATGTTAGTGAGTAAATCTACTGAAATGGCCCCCACACCACAACAGAGGAGTGTGGTGTGTAAGATGAGAAGGCAGAGGTTAAGTCATGTATACTAGTGGCTATCTGGACATCTTTGCCAAGTGCAGACTAGTACAGAAGGCACCAATACATTGTTGGGGAGGGTCATGCCACTTTTCCCAATTATTTTGGAGGGTCATAGAAAATGTATTGCTGGCGAAGGGGGGGTCAGGTCTATTTTGATTAAAAATCCCAAAACTCCTCTGGTGGCCCCTTAAATAAAAAACCAACAGTCCCTTACAAAAACTTTCTATATCAGAACTATGACAAAAGAACATTGGAAAAAGCGACAAAAAAGTGACGAAAAAACAACCAGCAAAAACATTGCAATAGGTGACATTTTAAAGTGACAAAAAATGAGAAAAAAAAGTGAGACAAAAAACATTGGAAAAGCGATAAAAACTTGTTAAAAATTTGACAAAAACATAATTTAAAAAAACACCAAAAAGTGACAAAAAAATTTGAAAAAAATCGACAAAAACGTGAGAAAAGTGTAGAAAAAGAACAACAAAATGTTGAAATTTGGACCTAGAAAAAACCCAAAGTTGCAGGTCGACATGAAGACAACACGAGGGTTAAACCAACCTCTCTATTAGAAAGCCAAACTTCTCCCAGGGCTTCACTGAAATCACTGTCTGAGTGCATTGCAGTAATCTATCCTCGGTTTCTGCAGGAAGGTAATTGTTAAACTACGTAATTTATATTGTGTTTTTGTGTTAAATGTCTGTTCAGTTCGTCTTTATGAAATAATCCTGCACATCGACAATAAATAATAAAAAAAAAATAATAATAATGAGCTTCGAAGCCGCCTGGAGCACAGGCACGCGCATACACACGTGCACACGCACGCACGCATATGTACAGCCTGCATATATAAACATACATGTGGTAAAATATATCATCACTGTGTAAAAATGACAACAACATCAACAACAAAAAAGGTGAATACCGACAGTGTCAACTGTCAACCGCTCTGACGTCACGTCAAACCGGTGATGCTAAACATGTCGTGTGATCACGAGGGGTCAAAACATACACACACGCACGCGCGCACATACTCACCTCCCAAGGTGATACTGCGTCCATACATCCAATCAATACATCCAGGCTTCACACCGACCGCTACTTCGTCCGCTGGCCGCCCTCCGTGCACTCTGAGCGGGCTAGGGTAGCCCGAGAGAGCCGCTGTGTGGCGGATGGTCCGGTGCTCCGAGAAAGAATGAGGCGAGAGAGAGAAAAGAGGCAGAGAGGAGAGGCAGGTGTCCGTCTGACCGGAGGATGGATGGTTCTCCTGCAGAGAAGAGATGAAGAGGAGGAGGAGGAGAGAGAGAGAGAGAGAG
>JABUOV010000092.1:110000-117500 GCA_025617405.1 Perca schrenkii
CAATCAGCGTTGGTTTTGAGGCAGGTTTAGGTGTGATGCAACGAGAAGCATCTATCACCAACATAGGTGGTGATAGACAGATGGTTTATCCAATCAGCTAACCAGGATTTTCAGACAGCGGTAGCCCTAATTCTGTTAGCCGCTCGCTAATGCTTTTTTCTCTTGGATCCTTCTTTTGGAATATGGACCGGGAACCTGAAATGGTGCCTGCTTGCTGCCCCCTCACAGCGAGGGAGAACTAATCACTCAACCAAATCCAGACTGTTCACTGTCCTGGCTCCTAAATGGTGGAACGAGCTCCCCATCGACATCAGGATGGCCGAAAGCCTACACATCTTCTCTTCCGACTACACCTCGGATAAAAAAAATAACAAACTCTTAAACCTGCACTTTCATACGTTTCTTTGTAGCTTAGCTTATTTAAAGCTAATGTACTTGCACTTACTACTTGTTGTCTAGAGTTTGGACCTTCTCAGTTGAATGCACTTAATTGTAAGTCGCTTTGGATAAAAGCGTCAGCTAAATGACATGTAATGTAATGTACTGAAATGGGGCCTTTTATTCCTAAATTCTCGTCACACAAACGGCAAATCTCCTTTACCGACATGCTTCTTGCTTGCTGAGCTAACGAGTTATGCTTTGCCTGCAGCAGCAGCAGGGGTAGCCTGGCTTGTGGTTGTATCTTCATACGCTTCGTGGATCTGATTGGTTGATTTGGATTAGACAGATGCTTCATCCAATCAGCTAACCAGGATTTTCGCCCCTTCCCAAAGTTCTCCAACGGTAAGTTCCCAGGTGGATATATGCCGAGCAAACGCGAAGCGATCCATCTGGTGGAGTCAGGTTAGGAAAAACAAAAATCAAGTCATAATTTCTTAATTAGTTGTTTTCTCGTTTTTTTTGTTTTCATATGTGAAAGCAACAAAAAAAAATGAACAATCGATACCTGGACCATTAAAGAAAGCAGTCAAAAGTTTGAATATCATATTGTTTATATTATTTAAATATTTTTTGTATACTTCTTTAAAAATAAAAAGGAAATTTGATTTTTGGGAGAATAAAACTACCCTGGGCTGAGATTTCCTAGTAACCAAAAAGGCTCAGGATGCTGCAAATGTTGGTATAATATGAAAATGGCTGGTGGATTTTGTCACGGTTGTGTATGTTTCAGTTTCCTGTTTTATTTTGTAGTCTGATTTTCTCCCTTGTCATGTCTTGTTTTACTTCCTGCTTTGTGTTTCCCGCCTTTGTGATTATCAGCCCCCCCCACCCTGATGTGTTTCACCTGTTACTGAGTCCTTGTGTCACCTGTCTCTTGTTTCACCTCGTTACCTCTTGTATTTAGTCTCTGTGTTGTCTTTGTCTTGTGTCAGATCATTGAACTGTTTAGGGTGTTTGTGGGTGAGTTGCAGTTTCCCTGTCGCTGTGTTCCTTGTGGTTTTGATCACTTTAGTTTTCTCAGATTTTTTTGGGACTTGTTTTTGCATGCCTGTTTGCCTCAGGACTTCCTTTGTTGTTTTGCATCATTGGTTATTAAATCCTCAAAACTATTCAATTCCTACCCGTCTCTGCATTTGGGTTCTACTATTCTCTGAACCCCTCTAACAGATCGTGACAGATTTAAGACAAAATGTAATTTATTGAATGAATCAAATGTGTCAGTGGCTTGTTGATCTTGACATTATTAGTTAATGTACTATCCTGGGGCCCATTTCAGAAAGCAGGTTTAGTGAAAACTCTGACCAGCCTGGTCACACACTGCTGTGGGATTGCATCCCATTCTTCAACCAGCATTTGTCGCAAGTCAGCCAACGTGGTTGTGTCGGTCACTCTGGCAGGAACAGCATGCGTATCTCCACAGTCTGGGACCAAACTCTATCCTCCAAGATGACAATGCTCGTCCCCACAGGTCGGGGTTTATCAAAGACTACCTCCAGAATGTGGGAGTGGAGAGGATGGATGGCCTGCCAGCAGTCCTGACCTCAACCCCATTTAACACTTGTTGGATCAGCTTGGGCGTGCTGTTGGTGCCAGAGTGACCAACACAACCACATTGGCTGACTTCCGACAAATGCTGGTTGAAGAATGGGATGCCATCCCACAGCAGTGTGTGACCAGCATGACGTGATGTCTGTGTATGGTTCTTCCGCACGCTACTGACACTCCGGTTTGTGAAATGAATAAATTGTTAAATTGCCAATACGTCCTGTTTCTTCAAACTTCAATCCACCAAACACCAAACGAGTCAACGGCAGAATAAGCTGTTTGGCATTGGCAGAGAAGATTTGGCACATTTTTCATGAGCGCAACCCACATACTCAGCGCTGCTGCTCATCACACAAATGCATATTCCTCATAGTTGGGGCACCATTTGAAAGGGAACTAAACAGTCTTTCCAACGGTATAACATTTATTGCCAAAAAGCATTGTTACCACAGACAAATAATCTACCAAACAAAAATTTCCTTTTTGTTTTAAGTTTATTTAGGTCATCTGGTCTCCGGGGGGTAACTGAGCAGCAGTAAGCAGCAGCTTTTAGGGTTTAAAAAAACATTACAGCTTACATTGATGTTAAAATGTGTACAGGTTGGCAGGTCTGAAATGTTTTGCACGGTCTTCTTACGTTTTGTTGGTAAATGTGAGAGGTTCGAGTCACAAAAATCTCGTCTTCATATCAGAAACAACGAAATGAATTTGGCGATGTCCGTGTGTTGCATCTGTCGGTACACAATCCGTTCTGCACATACGCAAAATGTTTTCGCGTGCGCTGTTGTACGAGGATTTACGACACTGCACGATCTGTTCCACGCTTCCGGTCTGCAGCCAAGCTAACGTTAGTTTAGCTAACAGCTAATTCTGCTAACCGCTAGCTGAGACAGCATGTAATAACTTTAAAAGACCCTCAAAATAAAACTTAAAAATAAACGTTGACATATATAACAGCTGTTATGTCAGTTCTACTTTACTTGTGCTCATTTAAAATACAATCACTCAATACTTGTCTTTATTGTTATTACTGCAAAGTCTTAATTTTAGCTGTAGCCTGCTTTTCCCATTAAGTTTGACTTAATATAATTTTAGACTGAATCTAGTTGTCAGCTAGCGGTTAGCTAGCTGACAGCTGACAGTTATTTATTGAAGTAGCAGAGTAGAGTACAGATACAGACTTTTAGTCCTTAAGTACAGTAGTGAAGTAGTTCTACTTCAATACTATACATCTCTGAAAATACTTTAACTGTAATCTGCTGCAGGCAAAAACACTTTGTTATTGAGACTCAAAGTTAAAGTAACTGAGGCAACTTTCTGCAGCAGGGAGGGGCACACAGGAGATGTTTACCTTCTGGGCTTTCTGCCAGAAATCTCTTAGGTTTAGACAACAACACTACTTTAGCTTAGGAAAAGATAGTGGTTTGGTTTAAAATAAACCTCCCTTGGCAAACAGCCCTGAAGGTAAACTTGTCCCGTGTGTGAGAGAAACACAACTGACTTCCTGTTTTAACGCCCTGCTGTTTCTGCTGTTTTCAGCGGCTCTCAGAGACAAAATGGCTTCCATGTCAGAGGAGGATTTCTGCTGTTCAGTCTGTTGTGAAGTCTTTAGAGATCCTGTTATTCTGTCGTGTAGCCACAGCTTCTGTAGAGACTGTGTGAAGAGCTGGTGGAGAGACAAACCAACACAGGGAGTGTCCAGTTTGTAGGAAAAGAACCGAAAGGCCAGAACCACCTCGTAACCTGGTGTTAAAGAATCTGTGTGAGAGGTTCTTACAGCAGAGAGATCAGAGAGCTTCAGAGGCTCTCAGATTCAGACCCATCGATGAAGCTTTAAAACAATACAAGAAGGATATTCAGGAAGCTCTGGAGCCCTTAAGGGAGAAGTTAGAGTTTTTTGAACAAGTTAATGAGGAGTGTGATCAAACAGGAGAACACATAAAGGTCCAGGCCCGACGCACAGAGACGCAGATTAAGGATCAGTTTAAGAAGCTTCACCAGTTTCTAGAAGAGGAAGAGGAGGCCAGGATGGCTGCACTGAGGGAGGAAGAGGAGCAGAAGAGTCAGAGGATGAAGGAGAAGATGGAGGCTCTAAGCAGAGAGATAGCAGCTCTTTCAGCTGAGAGCTGAAGACGTCTCATTCCTGATCAACTACAAGGCTGCAGTGGAAAGAGTCCAGCAGCGCCCCCTGCTGGATGATCCACAGCTGCTCTCAGGAGCTCTGATAGACGAGGCCAAACACCTGGGCAACCTGAGCTTCAACATCTGGAACAAGATGAAGGACATGGTCTCCTACACTCCACTGGTTCTGGAACCAAACACTGCTAATCCAGAACTCATCCTGTCTGAAGATCTGACCAGTGTGAGACTCAGAGGAGAGAGACAGAAGCTTCCTGATAATCCAGAGAGGTTTGATTTTTACCACTCTGTCCTGGGCTCTGAGGGCTTTAACTCAGGGACTCACAGCTGGGATGTTGAGGTTGGAGACAGTACAGTCTGGTCACTGGGTGTGTTAGCAGAGTCTGTCCAGAGGAAGGAAGACATAAAGTCTGAATTATGGGGAACGGGGTTCAGTGAAGGTAAATATTCAGCATTGTCTCCATCAGCTCCACATATTGATCTCCCATTTGAGACACAGCTCCAGAGGATCAGAGTGACTCTGGACTGGAACAGAGGAAATCTGTCATTCTCTGATCCTGATACTGACACACACATACACACCTTCACACACACTTTCACTGAGAAGATGTTTCCATACATTAATACTGGGGATAAAGTCCCACTGAAGATATCACCACTGAAGGTCTGTGTAACACAACAACAGGTCTGATGTCCGATCTCCAAAGTTAAGCCAAAAAAACACAAACTGGATAGAAACATTTGCATTGTACATGTCCATTTGTAGTGGAGTAGAAGTAGAAAGTGGCAATGAAAGAAAAGACTCAAGTAAAGTACAAGTACCTCAACATTTGGACTTAAGTTCAGTTCTGGAGTAGATGTACTTAATTAAATTCCTGGTGTCCTCGAGTGAAATTTGACCCATATTCAAAATATTTCTATATCAGAAATTTGGATTTCTTTCACCAAATTGTCAAAACAATAATGTGGCTCTTCAGAAGTCAAAAGATCAGCTCAGTACTTTCATTGAATATATAATTTGGGTGATTTATTCAATTTTATAACATTTGGAGAAAAAAAATGATAAAAGAACATTGAAAAGAGTGACCAAAATGTCAAATAGCTTCAAAAACGTGGGGGGGGGGGAAATGTAAATGTGACAAAAACTTTGGTAAGAAGTGAAAAAAAAAACATAAAAAAAACTTTGGGGGGAAAAGCAACAGAAGTGTAAAAAACCACAACGTTGAAAAAGTAAATTTTGACCCCAAAAAATAAAAATTGCATGGTCGACGGGAAGACAACACAAGGTTTAAGTTTGTATGAACGTAAATTTTTCTATGTGTAAATGATGTAAAGTCACAAATTATTTTTCCTGTATTTTATACATACATACATACATACATGTGTTGCCTTTACTATTTAAAAAAATAAAGTTTATCAAAGGGACTTAACTACCTCTCTCCTTTTTCTTTGTTTTACGCTATTATAACCATTATAACTGTGTTAAACTGCTCTGAATATATTTAAGACCTCTTCCTGCTTCTGGTCCTGGTTGTGATGTTAATTTGAGATGAAGACTTGCAGATAGAGAGAAGAATGAGCTCATAGTGAGTCATAATGTGACAGGAAAGGGCTTGGTGTAAGCTGGGTTAAAAGTTAATGTGATCTATCTTTTCCTAAACCTAACTGTCCCGTTCTTGTGCCATTTGTCAGTTAAACGTGCATCGCAGCCCAGAGGGTCAAAAAGTGACGCCAAGACACGTCCGACCAAGCACGTCACATACGAGGCTAAAGGAGACTTTTAGCGTTACAGTTTTCTTTTGATTGCTAAACGACAGTGGGCACAACAGGAGTCACATGTGGACCAGACTCTAACTCCAGTGGGCACAACAGGAGTCACATGTGGACCAGACTCTAACTCCAGTGGGCACAACAGGAGTCACATGTGGACCAGACTCTAACTCCAGTGGGCACAACAGGAGTCACATGTGGACCAGACTCTAACTCCAGTGGGCACAGCAGCAGTTCATGTGGACCAAACTCTAGTTAGTTTTTCATTGCTTGAACACAGTTTTCAAAACTCTACACACTTATCCCATGACTTTAACCACAACGTGCACAACACTGTAGATTTACAGCACTTTGTTCAAATGCTAACACACTGCTGTCATAACTGTTAACCACACATTCAAAACAGAATAGATTTCAGTCTGGTGCCTATCAAACACTGCTGATTGCAATCTTAGCTAACTAGGTGTCTAGTTTTAGACTAGTTAGTGAACATATATGGTATTTATACAGAGAAAGCTCAGAAAGATTTTTTTTGTACACAAACACCAAATAAGAGCCAGACAGTAATACCCTGCACCGTTAGAAACAGGTAAAAGAGCAGAGATACCAACATGTCCAGGTAAGATGTCTGAGGTTATGTACACAGCTATAAAAAAAAGTGAAAAACACTATATCTTTACAATAGTAAAACTGTGTTCTTACTGTTTTTCAGAAAGTAATGGAGGTGAAAGTAATGGAAATACCCCATTCATTAGTATTTAGAGATGATGCAGACATCCAATGTGATGATGATGCTGGAGAGAGGCAGGATTAGTCACTGGTCTCTGGTACTGTTACGTATGTACCTTCAGTTTTTTCCCCAGTAATTCCATAATGTACTAGAGACAAAATACTATATTGAAGCACACTGCTGATTTTCATTCCTTCTTGTTTACCTTACGTAAAAATTTGTATATTATAAAATGTAGATATTTTCTTTAAAGAAACTATTGAGTAGTGTGAAGTCACTCAAACTGTAAAGATGAAAAGTTTGTGATTTCTGTATATTGGTGTTTGATGCTAGTGTTTTAATCTCGTGTATGTGTGTGTGTGTGTGTGTGTGTCTGTGTGTGACTGTCTGTGTGTGTGTGTGTGTGTTATTTCATTGAGTATTGTTCTGAGTGTTTGGCTGCACTGAGCCTGTTCTGAGATGTGTGTTAAGAGTTGTGTTGCTGTGAATGAGTTTAGCAGGAGATGAGAACTGTTTAGTTCAGGTGACTGTTGCTAATGCAGACTGTAGTTAGAGTTTTGCACATGTGGCTTCAGTTGTGCCCACTGTCGTTTAACAATCGTTAAAACCTACATGGCAATAGAATTGATTCTGATTCTATTAATTTACGGCTCTCACGAATTTTATTTAATTTAATAATTTACTCATTTTATATTATTTTACTTTTTAATTGAGTTAATTAAAAAAAATTATTTAATTATTTATTGTATTTTATTTTAGTAATAGGATTTAATTTAATTTAATTTAGTTTAACTTTATTGTATTTTAATTATAATTTAATTTAATTTAATTTAATTTAATTTAATTTAATTTAATTTAATTTAATTTAATTTAAT
>JABUOV010000092.1:122500-129747 GCA_025617405.1 Perca schrenkii
GAGAGACACACACAGAGAGACACACACACAGGACAGAGGTAACAGGACACAGAGAGACACACACAGAGAGACACACACAGAGAGACACACAGGACAGAGGTAACAGGACACAGAGACACACACACACACACACACACAGACAGAGACACACACAGACACACACACAGACAGAGACACACACAGACACACACACAGGACAGAGGTAACAATACACACAGAGACACACACACACATTATGGTATCTCTGTCCAGACAACAGATGGAGATATATGTGTGCGTGTGTTAACCGATGGAGAGATAAAAGTGTGTGTGTGTGTGTGTGTGTGTGTGTGTGTGTGTGTGTGTGTGTGTGTGTGTGTGTGTGTGTGTGTGTGTGTGTGTGTGTGTGTGTGTGTGTGTGTGAGCCCTGCACGGGCCAACAACTCCAGCCCTGGCCCATGGTGTTCAACATCAATCACTTTTAAGCTCTCTCTGATGCGCGCTGTCTCTGCTACACACGCAAACACACACACGTCACACACACACGTTACACACACACGTCACACACACACACACACGCAAACACACACACGTCACACACACACGCAAACACACACACGTCACACCTTCTCCATAAACAACATGAAATCAAGGAGAGGGTTAACTTCTCCTGCTCCAGATTCCCCACCGTGGTCAGAAAGAACAGGGGAGACACTTTGTTTCTGTCACTATGACTCTAGAGTCACTACTCGCTCCGATCGCCGGCACTCTCTCACTTCTCCCTCGCTCTACCACACACACACACATGCGGCTCGACGCACAGCACACACACACACACACACATGCGGCTCGACGCACACACCAGCGCACAAGTATAAACATCAGGCCACTTACATAGGCTACGGCGAGAGCTCTGCGTGGAGCTTCCGCACAACTGTAAAACAGACTTAAGATGGGCACAGTGAGGAGAGGAGCTAAGATGTGTGTGTGTGTGTGTGTGTGTGTGTGTGTGTGTGTGTGTGTGTGTGTGTGTGTGTGTGTGTGTGTGTGTACCGATGGAGATAAACATGTGATATCTGTGTGTGTGTGTGTGTGTGTGTGTGTGTGTGTGTGTGTGTGTGTGTGTGTGTGTGTGTGTGTGTGTGTGTGTGTGTGTGTGTGTGTGTGTGTGTTAACCAATGGAGATAAATGTGTGCTCTCTGGGTGTGTTTGTGTGTCTCTCTGTGTGTGTGTTAACCGATGGAGATAAACGTGTGATATCTGTGTGTGTGTGTGTGTGTGTGTGTGTGTGTGTGTGTGTGTGTGTGTGTGTTAACCGATGGAGATAAACGTGTGATATCTGTGTGTGTGTGTGTGTGTGTGTGTGTGTGTGTGTGTGTGTGTGTGTGTGTGTGTGTGTGTGTGTGTTAACTGGTTGTGTGTGTGTGTGTGTTAACTGGGTTGTGTGTGTTAACTGGTTGTGTGTTAACTGGTTGTGTGTGTTATCTGTTGTGTGTGTTATCTGGTTGTGTGTGTTATCTGGTTGTGTGTGTTAACTGGTTGTGTGTGTTATCTGGTTGTGTGTGTTAACTGGTTGTGTGTGTGTGTTTCTGTGTTGTGTGTGTGTGTTATCTGGTTGTGTGTGTTATCTGGTTGTGTGTGTTATCTGGTTGTGTGTGTGTTAACTGGTTGTGTGTGTGTTATCTGGTTGTGTGTGTTAACTGGTTGTGTGTGTGTTATCTGGTTGTGTGTGTGTTATCTGGTTGTGTGTGTGTTATCTGGTTGTGTGTGTGTTATCTGGTTGTGTGTGTTAACTGGTTGTGTGTGTGTTATCTGGTTGTGTGTGTGTTAACTGGTTGTGTGTGTTATCTGGTTGTGTGTGTTATCTGGTTGTGTGTGTTATCTGGTTGTGTGTGTTAACTGGTTGTGTGTGTTATCTGGTTGTGTGTGTGTTATCTGGTTGTGTGTGTTATCTGGTTGTGTGTGTTATCTGGTTGTGTGTGTTAACTGGTTGTGTGTGTGTTATCTGGTTGTGTGTGTTATCTGGTTGTGTGTGTTATCTGGTTGTGTGTGTGTTAACTGGTTGTGTGTGTGTTATCTGGTTGTGTGTGTTATCTGGTTGTGTGTGTTATCTGGTTGTGTGTGTTATCTGGTTGTGTGTGTGTTAACTGGTTGTGTGTGTTATCTGGTTGTGTGTGTTAACTGGTTGTGTGTGTGTTATCTGGTTGTGTGTGTGTTATCTGGTTGTGTGTGTTATCTGGTTGTGTGTGTTAACTGGTTGTGTGTGTTATCTGGTTGTGTGTGTTAACTGGTTGTGTGTGTTATCTGGTTGTGTGTGTGTTAACTGGTTGTGTGTGTTATCTGGTTGTGTGTGTTAACTGGTTGTGTGTGTTATCTGGTTGTGTGTGTTATCTGGTTGTGTGTGTTAACTGGTTGTGTGTGTGTTATCTGGTTGTGTGTGTTATCTGGTTGTGTGTGTGTTATCTGGTTGTGTGTGTTAACTGGTTGTGTGTGTTATCTGGTTGTGTGTGTTATCTGGTTGTGTGTGTTATCTGGTTGTGTGTGTTATCTGGTTGTGTGTGTGTTATCTGGTTGTGTGTGTGTTAACTGGTTGTGTGTGTTATCTGGTTGTGTGTGTGTTATCTGGTTGTGTGTGTTATCTGGTTGTGTGTGTGTTATCTGGTTGTGTGTGTTATCTGGTTGTGTGTGTTATCTGGTTGTGTGTGTGTTATCTGGTTGTGTGTGTGTTATCTGGTTGTGTGTGTGTTATCTGGTTGTGTGTGTGTTATCTGGTTGTGTGTGTGTGTTATCTGGTTGTGTGTGTGTTATCTGGTTGTGTGTGTGTTATCTGGTTGTGTGTGTGTTATCTGGTTGTGTGTGTTATCTGGTTGTGTGTGTTATCTGGTTGTGTGTGTGTTATCTGGTTGTGTGTGTGTTATCTGGTTGTGTGTGTTAACTGGTTGTGTGTGTTATCTGGTTGTGTGTGTGTTATCTGGTTGTGTGTGTGTTATCTGGTTGTGTGTGTTATCTGGTTGTGTGTGTTATCTGGTTGTGTGTGTGTTATCTGGTTGTGTGTGTTATCTGGTTGTGTGTGTTATCTGGTTGTGTGTGTTATCTGGTTGTGTGTGTTATCTGGTTGTGTGTGTTATCTGGTTGTGTGTGTTATCTGGTTGTGTGTGTGTTATCTGGTTGTGTGTGTTATCTGGTTGTGTGTGTTATCTGGTTGTGTGTGTGTTATCTGGTTGTGTGTGTTAT
This sequence comes from Perca schrenkii, assembly GCA_025617405.1. Classification (NCBI taxonomy): domain Eukaryota; kingdom Metazoa; phylum Chordata; class Actinopteri; order Perciformes; family Percidae; genus Perca; species Perca schrenkii. The sequence continues at coordinate 125,714 of JABUOV010000092.1, forward strand.
CTGGTTGTGTGTGTTATCTGGTTGTGTGTGTTATCTGGTTGTGTGTGTTATCTGGTTGTGTGTGTTATCTGGTTGTGTGTGTTATCTGGTTGTGTGTGTTATCTGGTTGTGTGTGTGTTATCTGGTTGTGTGTGTTATCTGGTTGTGTGTGTTATCTGGTTGTGTGTGTGTTATCTGGTTGTGTGTGTTAACTGGTTGTGTGTGTTATCTGGTTGTGTGTGTGTTATCTGGTTGTGTGTGTGTGTTATCTGGTTGTGTGTGTGTGTGTATCTGGTTGTGTGTGTGTTATCTGGTTGTGTGTGTGTTATCTGGTTGTGTGTGTGTTATCTGGTTGTGTGTGTGTTAACTGGTTGTGTGTGTGTTATCTGGTTGTGTGTGTGTTATCTGGTTGTGTGTGTGTTATCTGGTTGTGTGTGTGTTAACTGGTTGTGTGTGTGTTAACTGGTTGTGTGTGTGTTAACTGGTTGTGTGTGTGTTAACTGGTTGTGTGTGTGTTATCTGGTTGTGTTTGTGTTATCTGGTTGTGTTTGATATCTCTGTGTTTCCCTCCCTTTGCAGCCAGCGTAGCGGAGGCCCGGACGTCTCCTCCTTTGACGAGGTGGAGCTGTCGGACATGAAGGAGGACGTGAAGAACCTGGTGCGGCGAGCCAGGAAGCAGATGGCGAAGAAGAGCGACTTCTCCATCAGCATCACGCACACCATCCACGTGCTCAGCGCCTACGCCAGCATCGGCTCGCTCGTCAGCGTCTTCAAGGAGACCGGCGCCCTCCACCTGCTGATGGAGCTGCTCTGCAACCAGGAGACGCAGACGAGGCGCAGCGCTGGCAAGATGCTGCGCGCACTCGCCTCGCACGACGCAGGTACTAAACACGAGAGGGAGGGAGGGAGGGAGGGAGAGGAAGGGGGGAGGGAGGGAGGGAGGGAGATGGAGACACTCTGCAACTTTAAACTACTACTACTAGCTACATTGAAGGTGGAGTGTCTGTGGAGTGTCTGTGGAGTGTCTGTGGAGTGTCTGTGGAGTGTCTGTGGAGTGTATGTGGAGTGTATGTGGAGTGTATGTGCGGGCGCTCTCCTCGCACGACATAGGTAAACACTGGAGGGAGAGGGAGGGAGAAGGAGATGGAGACACTCTGCAACTTTAGCTGCAACTTTAGCTACATTGAAGTGTATGTGGAGTGTATGTGGAGTGTATGTGGAGTGTCTGTGGAGTGTCTGTGGAGTGTCTGTGGAGTGTCTGTGGAGTGTCTGTGGAGTGTATGTGGAGTGTATGTGGAGTGTATGTGCGGGCGCTGACACAGCACAACACAGGTACACACTAGGGGGAGGGAGGGAGGGAGATGGAGACACTCTGCAACTTCAGCTACATTGAAGGTGGAGTGTACAGTGCATGCTGACCTTTTGCCTTTTTATGCACACACACAGATACCTTACACACGGATACGCACGCACCTACACTGCGTGGTACCGCGCACGCCACAGCGTGAGCCACACACATCACGCTGCACGCGTACACGCGCACACGTACACACCGCGTACATTCACCGTGTGAGCACCACGACGAGACACCCATATACCTTAGACACACGTGCACGAGCGACCTGGGCACGCACACACTACACACACCACACACCTGCATACACTTTGAAACACTTTGCCTGCCCGTGGGCCCCAGGCTGCACCACACACTTGCACTTGACAGACACACGCAGCAGGCACACAGTGCACACCACACACCTGCACACATACCAGCACACGTGCACACACACACACACACGCTTCCATGAACACTTGCTGATCTCTGCGTACACCACTGCGCGTGGGCACACATGGTGCGCCGAACACTGCGTACACACTGCACACGCACACTCGCGGCGCGCGTAGACACGCGTGCCACGTACACGCTTTGCACCTGCCTGCATCAGACACGCGTACTGACGGTTCACTGCTGCACTGCGCCTGCGTTACACGCTGCGTGCGATGAACACCAGTGCAGGCCACGCGTACGACCACGCGTTTTGCGCGTAAGCTCACGTTTACACACACGCACTGCCGCGAGCGACACGAACATACCGCGTGCTGGCGTACGCTTTCTGTGCCAATCACACGGCACCGCGCCGCATCAGACGCGCGTGGGCCTTGCAATCGTACACCACGCCGCATACGTAAAGAACCACTACACTGCACACTGCCCTTGCGTCGATGAACTTGCGTGCTGCCAGCTCTTTGTCACACGCGCTGAGCACTGCTGCGAGCCTGCGCGTGCACACACGCGCGCATGGTGCGATAGACACGCGACCACCGAGCTGCGTACGCACTTTGCACCTGCCTTCGCACGCCAATCAACGTACCACAGTACGCGGTGCGGCGTACACACACTGCGCGCATACAGACACCTGCGTACTGCGAACACCACGTACTCGCGCGCCTGCCATCGTAGACACCGTGCACGTCACACTTGTTGCCATTGCACGCGTCATACGTGAGCACCACCAGGTACCGCGAGACACCAGCGTACACACACTGCGCTCCGCGCGCGCGACGCGTGCGACGCACACGCGTGCACCACGCCGCGCGCGATAGACACCGTACTGCGGCGCGCGTACACCTGCGCGCGTGGGCATGACACTGCGCACCTGCGACCACCCACCACCGCGTCGCGTGGAGGCGCGTGCCAGCTACGCGTGCTGCACTTACCCTGCGCGCGTCTGCAGCCGGCCTGCGTACCTGCCTCTAGCGATCAGCACACACAAAGCGGAACTTAGCGAGCACATGCGTGCTGTGCCGCGTGCATGCACGCACGCACGCGCACACGTGCGTAGACTTGCAGCGTACACGCGTGCACACTGCACGCACGTAGACACACGTACACACGTACACACACACGCACGCACGTAGACACACGTACACACGTACACACACACGCACGTACGTAGACACACGTACACACGTACACACGCACGCACGTAGACACACGTACACGAACACACGTACACACACACGCACGCACGTAGACACACGTACACGAACACACGTACACACAAACGTACACACACACACACACGTAGACACACGTACATGAACACACGTACACACACACGCACGTAGACACACGTACACGTACACACACACACACGCACGTAGACACACACACACACACACACACAGACTCTGAGTATTTGTCTCTGAGATGTAGCGTAGTAGAAGCATCGTTAGTTAGATCTTATCGATCAGTTTGTTACTTCCACCTCTCGTATGACTTTACAACCGTCTGGCTCTGTGGGTTTCAACCACTGCTCTCACTTCTTATTCTCTCTCTTTGTGTGTGTGTGTGTGTGTGTGTGTGTGTGTGTGTGTGTGTGTGTGTGTGTGTGTGTGTGTGTGTGTGTGTGTGTGTGCGTGTGTGTGTGTGCGTGCGTCTCTGTGAGCGAGTGTGTGTGCGTCTCTGTGAGCGAGTGTGTGTGTGTCTCTGTGAGCGAGTGTGTCTCTGTGAGCGAGTGTGTGTGTGTGTGTCTCTGTGAGCAGTGTGTGTGTGTGTCTCTGTGAGCGAGTGTGTGTGGCAGTGTGTCTCTGTGAGCGAGTGTGTGTGTGTGTGTGTGTCTGGCGAGTGTGTCTGTGGCGTGTGTGTCTCTGTGGCGTGTGTGTGTCTCTGTGGCTGTGTGTGTCTGCGAGTGTGTCTCTGTGGCGAGTGTGTGTGTGTCTCTGTGAGCTGTGTGTGTGTCTCTGTGAGCGAGTGTGTCTCTGTGAGCGAGTGTGTGTGTGTGTGCGAGTGTGTCTCTGTGAGCGAGTGTGTGTGTGTCTCTGTGAGCGAGTGTGTCTCTGTGAGCGAGTGTGTGTGTGTGTGCGAGTGTGTCTCTGTGAGCGAGTGTGTGTGTGTCTCTGTGAGCGAGTGTGTGTGGCTATGCTGTGAGCCGAGTGTGTGTGTGTGTCTGCGTGTGTCGAGCGTGTGTGTCTCTGTGACGAGTGTGTGTGTGTGTGTGCGAGTGTGTCTCTGTGGCGAGTGTGTGTGTGTGTGCTGTGAGTGTGTGTCTGTG
>JABUOV010000093.1:5000-15000 GCA_025617405.1 Perca schrenkii
TTCCCTACAGAGGCCCAGCCACCAAATCACACGTTTAACACCACACTACAGCTCCCTACACAGGTACTACACAGGTACTATCGGAGGGCAGCGTGTACTCTAGGTACCACAGGTAACCCCAGCTGTTAGAGGGTCATAGCGCAGTACAAGTACAACAGCGCAGTAGAGGTAGAAAGTAGCGGAACAATGGAAGTACCAACACTTTAGTATTGGCAGAATTTTAAATGGAGTCTGGTAGAATGGACCAAAATACAACATGCTGAGTCATCGTTTATCTTAATGTTTGATAGTGTGTGAAAGGTACTGCAGTAATATGGAGATTAAATGTAAATACTACAGTAATGTGGAGTCATATTACATGTAAATACTGCAGTAATGTGGAGTCATATTACATGTAAATACTGCAGTAATGTGGAGTCATATTACATGTAAATACTGCAGTAATATGGAGATTAAATGTAAATACTGCAGTAATGTGGAGTCATATTACATGTAAATACTGCAGTAATGTGGAGTCATATTACATGTAAATACTGCAGTAATGTGGAGTCATATTACATGTAAATACTGCAGTAATGTGGAGTCATATTACATGTAAATACTGCAGTAATATGAACTCAGATTACATGTAAATACTGCAGTGATATGAAGTCAGATTACATGTAAATACTGCAGTAATATGAAGTCAGATTACATGTAAATACTGCAGTAATGTGGAGTCATATTACATGTAAATACTGCAGTAATATGAAGTCATATTACATGTAAATACTGCAGTAATATGGAGTCAGATTACATGTAAATACTGCAGTAATATGGAGTCAGATTACATGTAAATACTGCAGTAATATGGAGTCATATTACATGTAAATACTGCAGTAAAGTGAAGTAATATGAAGTAAAACTCACAGAGTTCAGCCAGAGGTCCTTCAGACATCTCCACGGTCCCAACAAGAGAGAGACAGGTAATCAGACAGACAGGTTAGAGACATGTAGACAAATGGTCCTTCCTGACAGACAGACAGGTAATCAGACAGACAGGTTAGAGACATGTAGACAAATGGTCCTTCCTGACAGACAGACAGGTAATCAGACAGACAGGTTAGAGACATGTAGACAAATGGTCCTTCCTGACAGACAGACAGGTAATCAGACAGACAGGTCAGAGACATGTAGACAAATGGTCCATCCTTCCTGACAGACAGACAGGTAATCAGACAGACAGGTTAGAGACATGTAGACAAATGGTCCTTCCTTCCTGACAGACAGACAGGTAATCAGACAGACAGGTTAGAGAGAGACAGGCAGACAGACAGGTTAGAGACATGTAGACAAACGGTCCTTCCTAACAGACAGACAGGTAATCAGACAGACAGGTTAGAGAGAGACAGGCAGACAGACAGCTAATCACACAGACAGGTTAGACAGACAGACAGGTTAGAGAGACAGGTTAGAAAGGCAGACAGACAGGCAGGTTAAATAGACAAACGGACAGATAATCAGACAGACAATCAGACAGACAATCAGACAGACAGATAATTAGATAGACAGCTAATAGTTGAAAGCGTCACGTTTTCGGGGTTATTTTAGATGTTTTTAAGACTTTTTTTTGTTTTTAAGACTTTTTTTTTTAAAAAGCTGAAAGCAGCGAGAGAGATCTGAGCGTCCTGATTGGCCGTACCAGAGTCAGGTGGACGATGACATCATAGAAGAGCCAGCAGAGGACCCAGCGGTCTGTTGCCGAGCTACGCCCGCCGTAGCGACTTGCTAGCAGCACCGCGGCTAACAGCTGGCCGCTACATGCTATCAGAGATAGCACGGACACCAGAGACAGGCCTGGGGGGGGGCGGGGGGGCCATTGTCCGGCCGCACACACAGAAGAAGAAGAAGAACAACAACAACAACAAGAAGAAGAAGAAAAACAAGAAGAAGAAGGGTCAATAACGTTGAGACAAAAGTACCAAAAACTTTCAACATATGCCAAAAAAAAGCTTTAAAGGATGTCAAATATGTCTCAAAGTGTGAAAAACGTTTAAAATGACAAAAACTTAAAGAAAGCGTCAGAAACGTCCCAAAACGTCATCAGGCAGAAGCAGCAGACTCAGAAGGCTGAAGAATCTGAACCAAATCTGGAGACAGTTTAGGCTCCGCCCCGCGCCTCTCTATTGGCTGGGTTGGTGCCAAGCCCCGCCCCCTAGCCCTCCCATTGGCTGCTGCGGAGAACACCCTACTTACTGGTCCCGCCCACAGAGACAGCTGAGGGCAAAGGTCCCAGAACCAGACTCCATTCATAAAAACACTGATGCTACTCCCAAACTTTAATAATGTTATTATCAGTCAAATATAATTATTACAAATTAATATAAAATAAAATAAATTCTAAATAATAATAATAATTTTAATAATAATGATTTATACAAATTAATTAAAAAGAATTATGATTAAAAAATTATAAAGACAAAAAATAAATAAAACTAAAACTAGTAAATAATTATAATATTTATAATAATGATAAAAATCATTAAAAAAATCATTACAAAACAACATAAAAAAATAAAATGATAGAGAATAATAAATAAAAAATACTAATTATAAATAAATAAATAGAAAATTAAATAAATTCTAAATAATAATAATGATGATGAGTACAAATTAATTAAAAAAATTATAAAGAGAAAAACAAAATAAAATAAAAATGTATAAATAATAATTATAATAATGATAAGAACAATAATAATCAGAAACAGGAAACATGAAGTGGTCACACAGACTTTATTGGTTACAGAGTTCAGTTCTTTGGCAGCAGAATGAAATAAAAAACCAAAAACCGACTTTATTAAACCTGAAACATCGTCGAACCGTTTGATCCGAGTTTCTGTCGTCGTTGCAGATTATAAAGTTAATAGTTGTTATTAATAATGTGTCGTTAATAAGCCCTTAACAAGCAGTTAATAAGCATCAACAGGAAGTAGACTAACACAATAACTGCAGATTTTAAACAACAAATGAAAATAAAACTTAACACCAAACAGATAACAGCCAAAACCTGCAGATTATCTGGTGGCTCTGGACATCAAATATATCTTATATTACAATAACAGAAAGAGAGGACATCAGGAGAACCTTAGGGGGACTTAAGGGGATTTATAGGGGGAACTTTAGGAAACTTATAGGGGACTTAAGGGGAACTTAGGGGGGAACTTTAGGGGGACTTAAGGGGAACTTTAGGAAACTTATAGGGGACTTAAGGGGAACTTAGGGGGAAACTTTAGGGGGACTTAAGGGGGACTTATAGGGGACTTAAGGGGAACTTAGGGGGAAACTTCAGGGGGACTTAAGGGGAACTTTAGGAGACTTATAGGGGACTTAAGGGGAACTTAGGGGGAAACTTCAGGGGGACTTAAGGGGTAGTAGAAACAGTAGTAGAAACTAAGAAAAACCTCCAGGCAGGTCTAATGTCTGGGAATGATTGGTGGAAGATTAGAGGAATGTTTGAAGGTTATTTTAGGTTTCCAGGCGTCTGTTTAGCACCATGTTTCTCTCCCAGTTCTCTGTTATCGATCAGCTGATCTTTAGTGTGTATATCAGTCAGCTGTTCTTCAATGAAAACAAGAATAAACAAAGAAAGTAAAACTTAAAAACCGTGTATCTCAGAATATATGTTTTAGTTTTCTACGTTTTCCGATCAGTTGAAGAATTAAACGTCTCCGACTTCATTCACAACTTTAAACATCACTAAACACGGTCTGAAAAAGTTACAATGTTGTAAAAATGTCAGACGATCAGATATATATATATATATAGATATATCTATATATATCTATATATCTCTCTATATATATATATATCTATATATATATATAGAGATATATATATATATATATATAGATATATATATCTATATATATATATATATATAGGTATATACCTATATATATATATATATATATCTATATATATATATATATATGTATATATATATCTATATATATATATATCTATATATATATATATATATATATATATATATATATATATCTATATATATATATATACCTATATATATATATATAGATATATATATATATCTCTCTCTCTATATATAGAGATATATATATAGAGATATATATATATATATATATAGATATATATATATATATATATATATATATATATAGATATATATATACCTATATATATATATATATATATAGATATATATACTATAATATCAGATCGTTAAGAAACAGTTCAACGTTAATTGAAATCCTCTTTGTCTCTTTCTCTCTGAGGTAACTGTCTGTCTGCCTGCCTGTCTGTCTGTCTATCTTTCTGTCTGTCTAACCTGTCTGTCTGTCTGTCTAACCTGTCTGTCTGTCTAACCTACCTGTCTGTCTGTCTGTCTGTTAGGGGGACCTCCGTGTTTATATATCTTTAAACGTTACCAAAGAGTACAGAAGTAACGAGAGGTGAAACTCAACGGAATGTTCCATTGTAACAAACTTGCGTTTGTTACAATGGAACATTCCATTACAATGGAACATTCCGTTACATGGAACATTCCGTTACATGGAACATTCCGTTACATGGAACATTCTGTTACATGGAACATTCCGTTACATGGAACATTCCGTTGAGTTTCTCCTCTTGTTACTTCTGTACTCTTTGGTAACGTTACCGTTACGACAGAAAGGACCAGATTCCACGGTTCAGATCACCGGCTGGTTGTTGCCACGGTGATTCTGAACGGCTGGTTGTCTACCGGAGGTTGTTGCCACGGTGATTCTGAACGGCTGGTTGTCTACCGGAGGTTGTTGCCACGGTGATTCTGAACGGCTGGTTTGTCTACCGGAGGTTGTTGCCACGGTTATTCGGCAGACTCAATCTTGAACAAGCAGCTCAGAGGGAGAGAGAAGAAGAATCAGATTTCTCTAAATGTTGAAGAGTTTATGATTGGTTCTCCTCCTGAGGCAGCGTGGAGGACAGAGCGTAGTCTGCCCCGATTCCCTCAGACACCACGGACACATCAAGCTCTTCATCACCTCCCTTCTCCTCTTCATCACCCCCCTTCTCCTCTTCATCACCTCCCTTCTCCTCTTCATCACCTCCCTTCTCCTTTTCCTCTTTTTCCTCTCCCTCTTTCTCTGCCTGCTGGGCCGGAGCCAGCTGGGCGTGGACTTCGGTGAAGGCAACTTCCTGTTTGGTGAAGGCTACTTCGTGTTCGGTGGAGGCTACTTCCTGTTCGGTGGAGGCTACTTCCTGGTCGGTGCTTCCCGGCGAGGTCAGCTGGTCGTCGGTCTCCTCGGAGATCACCGCTTCCTCTTCCTGGAGAGACGCTTCGGTGGGATGAGAGTCGGAGCCACTACGATGCTGAGAACACAGACAGACAGGTAAGAGAGACAGACAGACAGACAGGTAAGAGAGACAGACAGGTAATCAGACAGACAGACAGGTAGGTTAGAGAGACAGACAGACAGGTAAGAGAGAGAAACAGGTAACCAGAGAGACAGAGAGGTAGGTTAGAGGGACAGACAGGTAAGAGAGAGAGAGACAGGTAACCAGACAGACAGAGAGGTAAGAGAGCGGCTCTAAGTGGACCCAGACTCTAAGTAGAACCAGTCAAGACCACCTTTGTCGAGTCCAAGACAAGTCCAAGACCACGACTAGTCGAGTCCAAGACAAGACCGAGTCCAAAAAGGTTCAGGTCCGAGTCAGCACCGAGTCCAGGACAGGAAAAAAAAAGTCTAATGCATCCATGACATTATCAGTCATTTGGGGTTATTATTTGTTGATTTAAAAGCAAAAACAGTGTCACAACACCCAGGATTTTTAAGTAAAGACATTCCCCTTGATATCATATAATCTAATCTAAAGAAAATAGAATGATGATACATGGTGATACCTCATAATAACAGTGTTAGATGTATGTAATCAATGTATTCTGCAAATATCTTTATGTAAAGAGAAAAATAGATTACAATCCAAATATAAAAACAATGTATTGAAGTAAGGCTAACAGGCATTCTGTATTGCTTTCAAATATGTATTCTCCTTTGGATGGACTTTTCTAATTATATCTGAGTCAGCACACATGCAGCCTAGGAATCATTTACTCCTCCCTCCTGTTTTGCTCTTTTGTTGTTAATGTAGGCCTATTAATAAACCCCTGGACTGTAATATTTCAGATGTGTTTGAGCAATGTCCAAAACTTTGTGCACACTCAAAATACAGTATATCTGTGTTCTCTGTGATTTGGAGGAGTCGTGATTTTGAGAAAAATACAGTTATAATAGGCTATTACAAGAATAAAGTCACTGTATTTCAGAAATCTACCTGCACCATAGTCTGCTGTGCACTACGTGATTGCTGTAGCTCTCAGACCTTCTGACAGACACAGAGCTGTTTGGGTGTCTGTTTAGCTAGGGAAGTGGCCGTACGCTGCTCTACATCGGAGGTGGAAAACCGAATCTACTGCAGAAATACACGGAGCACAAACGCAACACATCTACCGCAGCATGTCGACAGCAGAGCGCATCCGTTATAACCTGAGGCTGCGCTGCATTTTACAGAGAGAGTGGACACAAAGAGACGCACAGGTCTTCTTCAGAGCTCCGTGTGGTTGAGTCTGAACAATAGACTGGAAACGTCACGTCACAGGAACTTTAAACTAAATCATTAGTATTGCGCTCCTTAACTTTGTGTTGATGGCATCAATGTATTAGACTGATTTGGCTATGATTCCTCCGAAAACTTCCCCCGGCTTTAACAGCTTTCCTCACGTAGAGATGGTTGCTAGGTGATAGCAAACAACACAACATGGTCGGACCCCGCACGTAGCTGCCCGTTCTATTCGCCTCGGAAAAATAAACGGGACAAAGTTACATTCGGGGCTACACTCAAAACATTCGGGGCTGAAGACCCGGCAAAATCGGCTGATGCCGCTCCTCCTAAAACCGGGACATTTTAGCGTCCCGACAGGCTTTTGTCGGGACTCGGGACATTAACTTCAAAATCGGGACTGTCCCGGTCAAACCGGGACGTCTGGTCACCCTAATTATGTTCCTAGTAAACAAACATAGGTACCGGCGAAAACGTTAAATGGGAACATAGTAAAGAGTAAAGACACCTGGATTCGGTCGAGACCAAAAGCCATATTTGGCAAGACCAGTGGCCGAGACCGAGACAAGTCCGAGATCATAGAAAAACGGACTTGAGTCCGGACTTGAGTCCAAGACCGGACTCGAGTACTACAGCCCTGGAACCAGACTCTAAGTGGACTCAGACTCTAAGTGGACCCAGACTCTAAGTGGACCCAGACTCTAAGTGGATCCAGACTCTAAGTGGAAAGTGGACCCAGACTCTAAGTGGACCCAGACTCTAAGTGGATCCAGACTCTAAGTGGAAAGTGGACCCAGACTCTAAGTGGATCCAGACTCTAAGTGGACCCTTTGTGATAACTAAACTTTAGGGAAACCCTGAGTCAGACCTTGAGGATTCTTCAGTGACATGTCGGGTAACCTTGGATATCTTTAAAGGACCTTAATGGGAACAAAATAAGAGGAACATTAGAGAAGTCTGAGGGAATCTTTAGGGAACCTGGCAAGAATACATTGGTGGTAATGTTGGGGGATTGTGAGGGGAACATTGGGGGAACCTTAGGGGATTGTGAGGGGAACATTGGGGGGAACCTTAGGGGATCTTTTGGGGAATCTTCGTCGACCCTTACAGGAACTTTAGTGGGAATGTTAGTTAACCTTAAGAGAACTTTCCGTAACCGTAAAGAGAATCTGATCTAACCCAACCGAACCCTGGAGGGTTTGGATTAATAGTCTGGTTGGTCATTTAAACTCAGGTGCAGACCAAACAACCAAACTTTGGTCTCTGTTCGCTACCAAGAGGGGAACCTGAGGTCAAACCTTGAGGATTGTTCGGGTAAACTTGGGGTACCTTTGAGAAATGTTAAGGGGAAACTTGGGGTACCTTTGAGAAATGTTGAGGGTAAGCTTGGGGTACCTTTGAGAAATGTTAAGGGGAAACTTGGGGTACCTTTGAGAAATGTTGAGGGTAAGCTTGGGGTACCTTTGAGAAATGTTAAGGGGAAACTTGGGGTACATTTGAGAGATGTTAAGGGGAAACTTGGGGTACCTTTGAGAAATGTTAAGGGGAAACTTGGAGGAACTTAAGGGAACCAAAGGATTGTTCAAGGACATGTTGGGTAAATCTTTGGGAAACCTCAGAGGAACTGGGAATGCTTGAGTATAAGAATAAGTACCTTCCTGAAGGACAGACAGACAGACAGACAGACAGGTTAGATAGGTTAGATAGGTTAGATAGGTTTACCTTCCTGAAGCTGAAGGACATGGGAGAAACCTTCAGGCTGGACAGACAGACAGACAGACAGACAGACAGACGGACAGGTATACCTTGCCGAAGCTGAAGGACATGGGAGAAACCTTCAGGCTGGACAGGTTAGATAGACAGACAGACAGACAGATAGGTAGGTTAGAGAGACAGACAGACAGACAGGTATACCTTGCCAAAGCTGAAGGGAGAAACCTTCAAGGTTGGACATGTTAGACAGACAGACAGACAGACAGACAGACAGGTAGGTAGGTTTGAGAGACAGACAGACAGACAGGTATACCTTGCCGAAGCTGAAGGACATACTGGAGGTCTTCTGTTTGATTTTGTCTCGTTGTTCCAGAGAAACGATCTTCGTTCCGATCTTTGTCATCTTCTTCTCGATGTTCTGCCTGGAGAACGCCTTCTTCAGACTGTCCACCTGGGGAGAGAGAGACCATTACTACCTGCCTGTCTGCCTGTCTGTCTGTCTACCTGTCTGTCCACCTGGGAAGAGAGAGAGACCATTACTACCTGCCTGTCTGCCTGTCTGTCTGTCTACCTGTCTGTCCACCTGGGAAGAGAGAGAGACCATTACTACCTGTCTGTCTGTCTATCTACCTGTAACGCCTTCTTCAGACTGTCCACCTGGGGAGAGAGAGACCATTACTACCTGTCTATCTTCCTGTCTGTCTGTCTACCTGTCTGTCCACCTGGGGAGAGAGAGACCATTACTAGCTGTCTGTCTGTCTGTCTACCTGTAACACCTTCTTCAGACTGTCCACCTGGGGAGAGAGAGACCATTACTACCTGTCTGTCTACCTGTCTACCTGTCTGTCTGTAACCATTACTATCTACCTGTCTGTCTACCTGTCTGTCTACATGTAACGCCTTCTTCAGACTGTCCACCTGGGGAGAGAAAGACCATTACTACCTGCCTGTCCACCTATCTCCCTGTCTGTCTCTCTCTCTCTCTGTCTGTCTGTCTACCTGTCTCTCTCCCTGTCTGTCTATCGGTCTTTCTACCTGTCTGTCTTTCTACCTGTCTATCTTCCTGTCTATCTATCTTATCTATCTACCTGTCTGTCTGTCTTTCTGTCTGTCTATCTCTCTGTCTACCTGTCTGTCTACCTGTCTCACCTTCTTCAGACTGGAGCGTTTCAGTTTCTCCGTTCTGGATTTCTCGGGGTTATTCTCCAGATCTTGAGGCCACGCCTCCTCTTCCTCTAGCTCCGCCTCCAGCCCGACGTCCTCATCAGACGATAGGTCGATGCTGTGCAGCCCCCCCTCCTCCGAACGGTTGCCGTCGGCAACGCCCGCCATCGACTCGTCCATTTCCTCCAGAATCTCCTCGCGAGGGAACGGAGGCGGATCCTTCACGAAAACCGTAGATGGGATCTCGGTTTCCTCCTGAAAGAAAGGTCAACGTTCAGTAAGTATCCAGGAAACTAGTCTCCTTAGTAGGGCCCTAAAGGTCAACTAGTCTCCTTAGTAGGGCCCTAAAGGTCAACTAGTCTCCTTAGTAGGGCCCTAAAGGTCAACTTGTCTCCTTAGTAGGGCCCTAAAGGACAACTAGTGTCCTTAGTAGGGCCCTAAAGGTTAACTAGTCTCCTTAGTAGGACCCTACAGGTCAACTAGACTCATTAGTAGAACCCTATAG
>JABUOV010000093.1:20000-22500 GCA_025617405.1 Perca schrenkii
CATCCAAAATAAGTCAAAGGTACCAGACTGTGTACATATCGTCATTTCAGAGCGAAGGAACTACATAAACCACCGCGCACCATTGAATAAAGGGCGCTAATGCTAGTTTAGCTAACGGCTAATTGGGCTAACCGCTAGCTGAGACAAAGTTTAATAACTTTACTAATTAATAACACCCAGAATATAACCGTTAACATATATAACAGCTGTTAGATCAGCTGTCGCCTGTGTTCAGTTTGACTTAACGTTATTTTAGACTGAATCAAGCTGTCAGCTAGCGGCTAGCCCAATTAGCTGTTAGCTAAACTAACGTTAGCTTCCCGGTGGCGGAGGCTAACGGCAGCAGCGTGGAACAGATCGTGAGTCGTGCAGCTCCCCCCCCTTCCTCACCAGCATGAGTTCCACCAATCAGAGGCATCACTGCGGCATTGTGGGTAATGGAGTACTTATCCAAGACATCGTGAATAAAAGACATTTATCTCAAAAGAAGGTTGGTGCCCCATGAACTTTAGCATCTATGTGATCATATAGAATCGCTGAGTCATGTCGTACACTGTAAAATATTACAGACCCATTTAGTTATGTCCACTTATTTCTTATTTTTAACTGAACGAGCTTATACAAGTTGTCGATTTTGAACTCAACTTTATGAGTTTTTGAAAGTTAAACTTGCATTTATTCGTTGGGTTGACTATTTAAAAAAATGTATGTGTTGATTGAACTTAGGTATGTAAGTTAAGTTATCAACCAATTGCAGTCAAGACTGCAACTGGTTCATTGGCTGGCCAATTCCCATGATGCAAGGCGGTAAATAGAGTTAAAATTTGCTGAAATGTTTTGTTAAAATTTGCTGAAATGTTTGCAGTTTGTTCGAATTACAAATGTAACTTCATGAATTCTGTTTATTAAACGTGTGTTTAGAATGTAGTGTTTTGTTGCCTGGTAATTGTCATTGTTGTGCTGGTTTACATTTGTAACCATGAGTTAAGTGACTGTTACGTTTGGTAAGAAGAGCTGGAGTATTACAGTGTTAGACTTGAGCAGCAATAGGCTTCCTTCAGCCATTAATCTGCAGTGTTTCACACTATCGGCCAATTTATGTCAAGTGACACAAGATCAGCATAGAGGCCGCTGTTTTGCACGGGGCCCTGGGGTGGCCCCACCCACGGTATCTCCGCTGTAAATGTGGTTATGTTGTTTTAACTTGAAAGTGTGAGTTGAAATAAAGAAGAAAGGTATGTCTGTTATACTAGGCAAGGAACGTTTCTTGCATTATTAAAGAAAATAAATGATTTGTTTGAACTTAAAGTATGAACCAAGTAATACAAAGTTAAATCAACTAAAAGAACAACTTTAACAAAACTAGAACACTGTAGTTACATCAACCTCATTAACTTTAATTTCTAAGTTGAAACAAAGGCAGTCTTCAAACTGAGTGAACTTCGATTTTCAAGGCAGCAAGGGAACTTGCATTTCCAAGTTAAACTAACATGAAATTTATTACAGTGTAGCTGGTTTTAAGTTTGTCAATGGAGAAATTGGGTTGTGTTTGTACTTCTGGAAGTTGCTGTGGGCGGGGCTGCTGAGCTCTGGGTGGTAAACATGGAGCCGGTTTAAAACCAGACCAGTTCTGACATGTTGTTATAGATCAGCTTCTCAATATCACCCAAACATGTCAGGAATCTACCGTCCCACTGGCATATCTGACGGTCATGTGACATCTGGACTGGGGACACAAGTACAAGTACATCTCTGGATTACTAGTACTGTTTAGTTACTTCTTTACTTCTGGAGTTATATCAGTCTGTGCTGCAGAGGTACAGAATCTGTCTCTAAATCGACTGTTTTTTAAATTGAGTTTGGTTGGAAGTTGTAATGGAGGCTGGAGTTATAGGAGTGAGTTGTGTCTGGTTCCTGTCAGCCTGAGCCTGGACTCTGTGCCCCCCCCCCCTACATCCAACTTGCCCTGCCCCCCAGTTAGTTAGTTAGTTAGTTAGTTAGTTAGTCCTTTTATTAATTTCTATGCTGCAGCTTTCCACCAGAATCTGTCTCTAAATCAACCGTTTTTTAAATGGAGTTTGGTCTGGCACGTTGTTAGCCCTGAACCTGTAGTTATTGGAGTTATTTCTTTAGTTTTTTAAGTTATTGGAGTCTGTACTTTAGGGTTACAGTCTGGGGTTTGAAGGTTTTATGGAACCTGGAGTTATATCAGTCTGTGCTGCAGAGTTACAACAGAATCTGTCTCTAAATCGACCGTTTTTTAAATGGAGTTTGGTTGGAAGGTTGTAATGGAGGCTGGAGTTATGAGCCTGGACTCTGTGCCCCCCCCCCTTACATCCATGCTCTGCTTCCCCTGCCCCCCAGTTAGATAGTTAGTCAGTTAGTTAGTTAGTTAGTTAGTCCTTTTATTAGTTTCTATACTGCAGGTTTCCACCAGAATCTGTCCCTCAATTCAATTTCTTTATTTTTGAAAGGGGACAGTGAACATTAATCAACATTG